>CAEFZY010024961.1:0-68279 GCA_903066815.1 Brachyrhaphis roseni | reverse complement strand
TCATAGTTCATAACAGCGAATTTTAAAATGAATGCTACCACTGCGTAGTATATTGAAATATTAAACTAATCAATGTATTTTTTCGTTTATTTTGTTTTTGTTAAAAAATAAATGTTTTTTTTTTTTTAAATTAATATGGCAAAAATTGGTCGGGACTATTTTATATCCCTTGAATATTGGTCGTGACGTGTCACGCCCGGCCATACCCAAACCTACACCCATGAGTCACACTACAAAAAATGTTTTCCTATTTTAGCTCAGTTAAGATCAGATTAGTAGCTGAATATCGGAATGGGGGAATTGTTACTTTAAACCCAGAAGTTTACAGAATATTTAGCTTATGATACTCAAATTCGCTGGCTGAGAACCGGAAGTTCACTAGCAAAATAAAAGCTGGATCTTGCGAACTTGTATGAACACCTGCTGATTAGCTGGCTAACCCTACCGCTGTAGATCCATCGGTAAAACTTTAATATCAAAACGACTCACTCTGTTTACAGCTGAAATGTTTACACGTTGAGAATAAAACGCAGCAAAAGACGCGACAGTCTCGCCAGAAGGAGTTCAGAGCTTCGCAAGACCCGGCTTTTATTTTGGTACTTCACTTCCGGTTATCGACATGCGAAACTAAATACCAGCTTGAAATATTTAGCTTTATTAAATTTGTTTACAGCTATTTATTCAGTTATCAAGCTAAATTTGTAGTTTGAAGCTGTGGTGTTTATAAATTGATAACAGTGAAAATGTCCCTGAAGAATGAAACTCCTTTTTGTTATAAATAACCCAAATAATTACTGTTAAATTCGATTATGTAACGTTACAAACGGCTCTCAGGTTGTTTTATTGGCACGTAAAGCATTAAATGTTGGTGATCCTGAAGCTTCACACCTCATGGTTATTCTGATCAGATTCCTTTAAATAAGTCATAAAACTTCATATTAAAATACTTTATTAATAAATAAACATCTCATATCTGCACAGTTTGGACAGAGGGAGTTCTGCCGGTCAGTCTGGGATCTTGATCTGGATGGGCGTCCTGATGGCGGCGGCCCTCACCTCGGCTGTGATGTCCAGGCCCAGCGGAGCTCTGCAGCAGAACCAGCAGAACGGGTCAGAACCTGCAGCTCATGTCAGTCTGAGGGTTTGATCCACCGGGTCAGAACCGGGTCAGTACGGTAGTATGCACTGGTTATATTATGATCCAAAAATCTACTGTAAGCAGTTTTTTATTTAAAATATGAATGAGAGGAAGTGAAGCCCTGACCAGAACATGAACTGGTTCTGACCCGTTAAGAACTGACCTGGGCTCGTAGCTGACCTCCACCTCCGGCGCCAGGATCCCGGTTCCTTCCCTCAGACGCTCCACTCCGTTCCTGCAGGGAGGAAACCAAACGTCTCAGGTGAGCTGGACCCGTTTCCAACCGCAGCCGGGTCACCAGAACTCACCAGGCGACCATCGCTCCGTTGTCGGTGCAGAACCGGGCCGGAGGGCAGAGCAGCTGCAACCCGGTCGCCTCGGCGACGACTGCCAGAGCTTTACGAATGTACTGGTTGCTGGCAACGCCTCCAGACAACACCTAGAAAAACTCTGGGTCAAATCTGAAGGTATGGATATGCTGGGTTGCTATGGAAACACTGCAGCTTTCTTTTTTAATTTTTAAATAATTGATACTGATTCTGAAGTTATAGTTTTCTTGCCCAGCAGATAAAACATTTGCCTGCAAAGAATTTCAAGATGACTGCGGTCAAAATGAATCATTAAAATCCTCATCCTCATACCACTTCCTGTCATCTTCTTCATCGCTTCTGCCAGCAGAAACATCCTGTTGTTGATCATGTGACTCGTGTGATGTGAAAAATGTTTCTATGGTAGTTTTGTGAATTTTGGTACAGGTGAAAAACATCTAACTCTCTGTTGAAAAACGAGTTTTTCTGAAATTATCTTGTTTCAATTAAGCTAATTTATTTATTTTTATTCCAATCTGCATAATTTTACGGTGAATAGAAACGCAGGTATTGATGGCTGCAGGACTGAGCCGGTTCTGGTTCTGCTGGAGGTTTCTTCCTGTTAAAGGGAAGTTTCTCTCTCTGCTGTCGCCCCCTGCTGGTCAGGAGGAGTGATCGCTGCATGTCAACAACTCGATGCCCAGCTGGTTTCTTCAGAAACTTTTTAAACTGATGAACTTGATGCTCTGGTTGGCGGCTAACTGAACTGAATATGATGAAGTAGGAAGAATCGGATCGGATCCAGTGGACGGTTTCTCACCAGCGTCGGGTTTTGTGATGGCAGCAGACGGTTGGCTCTGCAGAACAGGACGGCCCGGTGCGTCCTCTTCGCCAGGTGTGAGGCTACGGTGTGCTGAATGGCGGCGGCGATGTCATTCACACACGACAGCACCGTTCCTTCCTCTACGCCTGGAAACGGATTGCTGTGGTCAGGAAGACTAAAGCTGCACAGGAAGTCCAGAGACCGTCCTACCTTCCTCAACTTCCTGCTTCTGGATCAGCAAGGTGACCTGGTTCCGCAGCCCGGCGAAGGAGAAGCAGCAGTCGGGCGTTTGTCCCATCGGCGTCGTGAAGTGGAACCTCTTCCTGTCGCCGTCCTGCGCCAGCAGCTCGATGGCCTGGCCGCCGCTCAGCGCGGCGCAGCTCGGCAGTTTCCTGAGGGACAGACGGCGCGCCACCTGGGGAGCCAAGCAGCTGACGGTCAGTTCAGAACCACAACACCTAATCTGCCCAGTGCATGTTCATGAACGTACAGTGTTGTCGGATGTAGATAAATGCTCATTTCCATCAGTAAATCCCATAAAACAAACACTAAATACAAACATTTCTGATTGTGTCTATCAAATTTATCATCCTGAGCTCTGAAATTTCCTTTTTTTCCCAGAAATTTTCTGAAATTATTTTTTGAAGGGTTCTGACTCCCATCAGTGGCTCTGATTTGCCGTCGTACTTTGCAATCAAGTAATCAGCAGAGTAAGTTACTTTCCAGGTAACTGCCATCTGCACCTTGTCCAGCGTGTCTCCTGGAGCTTCGTCCAGCGTTCGGCCCAGCAGCAGGAAGTCGTCGACGCCCCGCGCCACGGCCAGCAGGGCGTGGCCTCCGGACACCAGCAGCACCAGGAAGGGGAAGTGGAGCGGCTGCAGCATCCTGACGGTCAGGGCGTGGGCCTCCATGTGATGGACGGGGATGAACGGTTTGTTGTGGCGCCTCACAAAGTGCCGGCTGAAGCTCAGGCCCACGGCCAGACTCAGAGCCAGGCCGGGCTTTACGGTGGCGGCCACGGCGGCCAGCTGGGCCGGCGCCACGCCGCTCCGGTCCAGAGCCTCCTGCACCACTCGCTTGATGTTTCCTCTGTGCAGAGCCTGAGCTACGGTCGGGATGATGCCGCCAGTCCTGCAGGGAGGAACCAAACTCATGGTCCACTGTCTCTGCTCAGAGCTGCACTTTGACTAGGCCACTGCAGCACATGGATTCTTTTGTTTTTCAATAATTTTGTTGTAGATTTAATCAGTTTATTTCTAAAGCACCCATTAACAACAAATATAATTTCAAGTCACTTTACACCCAGAAAAATCATTTCGATTCAATCTATCGATCCTCAATCAGAGCATTAAGTTACATTTATTATTCAAATTATTTTAAAAAGTTTCTATCTCAGCCAATCAGAGCGTCCAACCAGGTGGAGCTTCTGGAGAGAAAAAGTAACTGAGAAAACTAAAAGTTTGAGAGAACAGTAAATAATGTAAACTGGAGAAAAACTAAGTACGAATATATAAACATTATATATTTAGTTGAATATTCAAACAATGTGAATAAACACAGAAACAGTCTCGAATGACGATTTGACCAAAGTTGGTCAGGGAGCCATTTGAGAATCGGGGACTGAATATTTTGCTGATATAAATTTTGAGACTTTTTACTTTTATTAACCAGCAAAAATATAAAGTAACAAATTAAAATCTTCTAGTGGAAACACAAAGTATTTGTCTTTTAATAACCAAAATATCAAAAACTTTCTGAAATATGCTTTTATTAATTTAACTCTACTAAATACAGCAAAGGTTTATTATTATTATTTTTAAACAAAGAGCGACTCAAATCCTGGAAATAAACTTAATCCTTAAGAATTTACAGACTTATTCTAATAAAAATGCTACTAAATAATTTACACATTATTTTCTTACAAAGACAAAAAGTTACTGCATTATTTGTCTAATTAAAATGTTGCACATTTAGATTTTTATTGAGCAGAATCATTTAAAGAATACTTTGTGGTTTTAGTTTTGTAATATTACTTTTTGGGCCAGCTCTGCCTTAGAATGAGTTATGAGAGGCAGAGAATGGAGGACTTCAGGGGGTTTGGAGATGACCTTTGACCCTCTCCAGCTGCCTCTCTGAAGTCACCAGACTGACTCATGCGTAACTTTAGGACCAGATTGTTTTACATCATAAGAATCTAAACATAAACGAACTGAACATTGAAACAGAACCTCTGGAATCTGACCCTCACCTCAGATGAACCTCCTTCTGGGAATGCAGGGATTCTCCCAGTATGACTCCAGTTTCGTCCATCACAGCAGCTCCAGTCTCATCGCAGCTCGTCTCGATGCCTAAAACCAGCCTGGAGCGGAAAGCCTCGCTTCCTGCCGTGTGTTTGCACCGCAGCAACCTCTGCAGGATTCTAACCTTCGACCGGAACATGGTTGGAAACGCCATGCTCCCTCTGTGAGCTGGAAAAGTTTAGAATCCTACCGCTTCGCCATCGAACTGTTAAAACAACGCGAGAAAATGCGGAGTGGCCCTGTCGGAAATGGATCCACCAGAGTTTCCCGCCGGACACTTTATGTGGTTGCACACAAATGGAGAGCAGCAGTTCGGCTCTTTGGATATAAACTGTATTTTTATCGAGAACTGTGCAGGTTAGTCCAACTTTTCAATTTATTCGTGGTTTTAAATGTATAAATATTAATCTAACATGAATGTGGATGTTGTATTAATACTACTACCGGTTAAAAACGATTCGCTTCTGTTTGGAAAATATGTGTTACATTTATAAAAGTCGTCAGGTCTTTTAAAATATTTCTCTGAGGATTTATGAGCATATCAGGATTATATATACAAAACTTGAATTTAAACCCTGAAATCAGTGAAATGTAAAAACAACTCACTCTGCGTAAGATTCAGTGACGTATGACGTAAATGTTTCCAAAAGCGTGATTAAAAAAATCTAAAGAAAGTGACCAATGTGCGAGTTAACTAGCTACTAATTTCTTTATTTTTATTGCATTTTGTAGAAGTGATAGGAAGGGTCAAAGGTTAAACTTTATATAAAAGACCTTCTGATATGTTGGTTCAAACAACATAACAATCTTAAATACTTCTGTCATCTCCATCCATCCATCCATTTTCTTGCACCCTTATCCCTTGTGGGGTCGAGAGTTGCTGGTGCCTATCTCCAGCTGCGTTCCGGGCGAGAGGCGGGGTACACCCTGGACAGGTCGCCAGTCTGTCGCAGGGCAACTTCTGTCATCTCCTGAAGACTAATGTCTCATCTAAATGGTTTCTTTAGGTCCTGAACAGAATTAACATTATTAGGAGTTGAGGCCAGAACAGTAACACCAGCAGGGCCGCTAAGGTCACCAACGCCTCATTTCCACTGAGCTATGAGGCACCGATTGGTGGGGTTCAGAACCCATCAGTCTTATTGATCTTAGAAAGCGCCCCATAGCACACCATTCCTGCTTTCCCTTCAGAGGTTCACCAACAGAGTTATTAAAAAGGTCATTAAAATCCCTCATAGGGTCATTAAAGTTACTGAACAGGGCATGAAGGTCAGTACTGTGGTATTTAGTACATCTGGACCCCGAAGGTCCAGCTCAGTGTATGGGTTGTTGTTGTTCCTTGACGATCCATCATGATGTCATCAGTTGTTTTGGTCGCTTGTCGAGAGAAACTGAAATGAAAATGAGACGAAAAGGAAGATTTGTTTGAAGACAACAACCTGCACATGTTGGATTATGAAGACATGATTTGGTTTGAGTGAATGAAAACTTTCATGTTTAACCTGAAAACCCAACATGTTAAAACCCAACACTTTGGCCGACTCGTCTCTAATGGCGCTTTGCATTACCAGTCAGTTCATTACTTTAATATTTTGGTCCCACTCGTTCTGAACATGTT
The DNA here is from genome assembly GCA_903066815.1 of Brachyrhaphis roseni. Lineage (NCBI taxonomy): Eukaryota > Metazoa > Chordata > Actinopteri > Cyprinodontiformes > Poeciliidae > Brachyrhaphis > Brachyrhaphis roseni. Next base: position 62,092 of record CAEFZY010024961.1, on the reverse strand, counting down.
TTAATTAGGATTTCATGTGAACTTCTCTTAAGGAGACATGGAGCGGCCATCTTGTGTTGTGGAAGATTTGAAGCAGTTTGTTGTCAATGAAGCTCCACAAACTGCGTTTTACATCCCAGATTTCATATCAGAGGAAGAGGAGTCCTTCCTCCTGCAGCAGGTGTACAAGTCCCCCAAAAGCAAATGGACCCAGCTGTCCGGCCGCCGGCTCCAGAACTGGGGCGGCCTGCCGCACCCCAAAGGCATGCTGGCTGAGACGCTTCCCGCCTGGCTCCAGAGCTGCTGTGAGAAAGTCTCGTCTCTCGGAGTGTTCGGCGGGAAAGCGGCCAACCACGTGTTGGTGAACGAGTATAAGCCGGGCGAAGGCATCATGGCCCACGAGGACGGCCCGCTGTACCACCCCACGGTCAGCACCGTCAGCCTGGGCTCACACACCCTGCTGGACTTCTACCGGCCCGTCTGCAGCCAGGACGGGCCGCAGACCCAGCAGAGCCGCTACCTGCTGTCCCTCCTGCTGAGGCCGCGCAGCCTGCTGGTCCTTCAGGACGACATGTACTGTCAGCTGCTGCACGGCATCCAGAACCGGGACCGGGACCCGCTAACGGACCAGGTGGTCAACCTGTCCGCCGCCGGGGCGCGGCTCGGGGAGACACTGAGCAGGGGAAGCAGGGTGTCGCTCACCATCAGACACGTTCCCAAAGTGATCAGGACCAGGATGGTTCTGGGAAGGAAATGACCCGACCGGATCAGAACCAAACCAGAATCACAACTGGATGTGTCTGTGACGCATGAAGGCGATAAAACAAACTCATGATGAATGCTTTGGTCTGAATTGTTATTATTATTAATGCAGGAATAACATTCCTATATGATTTTTGTAAATTATCTATTCAAATATTAATGAAACTCAGTGATGGGCTTCGCTAACTGAAATGTTTGTTCCTCTAAGCCTAAAGCGCCAATCATAAACATTAGTGACGCTAATACAGCTAAACATACCAACATGTTGTTTAGCAGAAACTAATGCTAAGATGCTATTTATTCCAACATGGTGTTTAATGGAAGCTAATGCTAAAGTGCAATACTGACACAGTATTTAGCAGGAGCTAACACTCAGTTATAGTTCAGTATCGCTAACTCTGTTGCTGATTTTGGCTAATTAAATGTGGTCAGAAAGTGATGCATTCAGGGAACAGGATAAATATAATTTCCTGCACTTGGTGCTTCAGAATTTATGCAGAAAATTAATATAGGGGAAGTTAAGTGCACTAAATGTTTTCAAAGTTAGCAAAAAAGCTAACATGCTAACTGAGAAGAATTAGCTCAATGGAAGCCTGCTCATCACTGATAATCATGGTGATAAATTTCTGGGACAAATTATTTGCATCATCTGAAAATATGTCAACATTTAAATGTTACATCTTTGCTGTCATAAATGCAACAACTTTAAAAACTGATTTAAATCTTATTTTGCTGGGCCTTTTGTAATAACCAAAATAAATGAATTATTTTCTAAACTCTGCACATTGAGAGATTTATTAGAACCGGATCATGTTGAGTTTGATCAGATAAAATGTTTCTTATCCATGAAGAAGGTGGAGGCTGAAGGTTCAGGGTGAAGATCCTCCATCGAGCTGCTTGTTGCTGGTTAACATGCTTCCTTTCATTGAATGTAAAACATACAAATCCAAGCAAAGAATCGTTAATTATGTATTTTTGTTTCTGCTGTCAAAGTGCGCAGTGGCTGTGAAAAAAGCATGCAAAGGATTTCACAATGCTAGCAAAAGGAAGGGAAGCTGTGTTAGCAAAGCTAGCTAGCTAACATAGCAATCAGCCTCTAATAAAGGTCTTGTACCAGCCCTCACACAAAGAGCTTTAGTAAATATTAGCTACACATATTAAGTTGCAAACTACCAGATGTTCAGATCTTGGAGGCACATTTGAGGTTAGGAGGGTTGAAACCTAACCACCACTGAGCAACTGAAGGTCTAAACTGTGCTGAGAAACACCCAAAGACTCTTCAAAGGTTTTATGGATGAAATGAGAGGCTCTGGATGGACCAGGTACCGGTCCGGTTGGCGTGAACAGAAGTTCATCAGCGTGTTGGATAAATGATGGTTTAGCTGCTGACCATCATGTTCTCTCTGGTCCTGGCAGGTCAGCAATGGAACCTGAGACCAAGAGGTGGAAAGGGTCAGAGTACCATGACGGTTCCTGGGTGGCCTTCCCCGTCCTGTCAGACGAGCAGTCAGCAGACGTGGAGCTGGTGGAGGCGTTTGCCGCGCCCATCGTCAACATGAAGGCGACGTCTCGACTCGTCAGGGAGCTGAACGGCGTCTATCCGCTGACCGGCCTGCAGCACGTGAAGCGGGTCCGGGCCTGCAAGGCCGAGGACAGTCCCCACCCTCTGGAGGTCCTGCTGTGCCTGCTGAGCGACGCGCCGAACCCGGCGGACGCCAGCATCCCGTCTCTGCTGCCCGCAGGCAGCTGGGAGGGGCTGGGCGAGCCGTTTGTGGTGAAGGTCCCAGCGCGACCCCCGCTGACCCGGCCGCAGTTCGAGCTGGCGAGCCGCCGCTGGCCCACGACCTTCCATGAAGACAAGCAGGTGACGGTGGCGCTGCGAGGGGAACTGTTCGGACCCCAGCAGAGAGCCCTGATGCACACCTTCATGGCGTCCGCCGTGGCCGCCGCCAGAGCTGCGGCGCAGCTGGGGATGGAGGCGGTGGGGGCGGCGGTGGTCGACCCCGAGACGCAGCGGGTCGTCGCCGTCGGTCACGACCGGCGAGGCGAGCACCCGTTGCAGCACGCCGTCATGGTCTGCATCGACCTGGTGGCGCGGACCCAGGGAGGCGGCTGCTACCGCCACGATACGTACGACGCCTGCCGCTTTGCCCCTACAGGCCCCCAACCAGAGGGGGTCGCTGTGCCGTACATCTGCAGCGGGTACGACCTGTACGTCACCAGGGAGCCCTGCGTCATGTGCGCCATGGCGCTTGTGCACTCGCGCATCGGCCGGGTTTTCTACGGCGCCGCCGCCGCTGACGGAGCTCTGGGGACGAGATTCAAGATCCACACGCAGAAAGACCTGAACCACCGCTTCCAGGTGTACAGGGGTGTCCTGAGGACGCAGTGTGAGGATCTGACCAGCAGGGGGCGCAAAACACCTGAGCCACAGCTTCTTAGTTAGCATACTGAGGACGCAGTGTGAGGATCTGACCAGCAGGGGGCGTGACTGACAGACCACAGCATGCGGACGTTTCAATGCTGAAACTAGAAGAAGGGATTTTATTTTCTACAAGATGTTTTTATTTTTGAATAAACTTTTAATCTTTTGGTCCAGTCTGGACGCCATTTTGATTTCAGAATATTTAGGCATCTATCATATAAAAAGCTACATGAGTCAAGTTTACAGACCAAATACAAATATGGCCAAAAGTAAGTACACCCTTTTTTATCATTTTGGTTGGACTTTATGAAGTTCTAAAACATCTTAAATATAACTTTAAAAACACAAGAATGAACAAATACTCACTGAAAAAAAAAACTAAGTACACCTCACTGCCTGTAAATGGTTTAAATAGGAAAGTAGCAGTCAGGTTCTGATTATAAATTCACATTATCATCAATGACTCTTTAGAAAAACACCAGAGTGGAAACACATCAGCAATGGCCTTAGCTCAGCAACTGCTGCTGCCCAACAACCTGGGACAGGTTCAAGGGTCAACCCCAGACAAGATTATTCGATAAAAGACAAAAAGATTTTTTTAAAAAGTAAAAAAATTACTGAATAAAAAGAGTCAACCGGTTCTGATCCAAAACATGTAATAAAAACCTTAAAACGGCGTTGTTGATCACAAACTGAGGCGAGGAGGTGAGGGCACGAACATTTTATTAAAGATTAGGAACAAGAAAAATCACGTCCAGCTCTGGAGGAACCGATCAGAACCGGCGGCCCGGGTCTCCAGACAGCAGCTGGGTGAACGTAGTATTTCCCACAGTAAACAGCTAATCAATCATACCTTTACACAGGACACAGGTCCACAAACACTGTAAAATGAGACGAGCCACTCCGGTCCGATTAGAGGAGCCATGCAGATGGAGAGCGGTTCTGCTACTCGATGAAATGAAACCAAGACGGTACCGGCAATCGGAGGGCGACAGCCTCCAAAGGTAAACAAAAAGAAATACTTCAGAGCATCTGAGTGGTTTCAACACTCAACACGCGTCATTGTGACCGACGGGGTGGAGAAAAGCAAATTAAAGTCAACCTAGAACCCGACCGCGGCCTGGGCCAGCCCAGGTCCATGCAGGCCCGAATACACAATTAAATACATAAGTTACTGATGCACATCATGTCCGATGATCTGGTTCCTGTTAGCGCTAACCCGACACACTGACTGGATGATTTAGTACACGAACCGGCAGTACACACACAGGGAGGCGGAGCTTCTCCTGTTATTAATACTTGTTTATGCCTAAAATCCGGACGCCGTGGAGCTGGGGCAGCTTGGGGATCAGGACGCTCAGCAGGGACGCCGTGTTGATCACGAAGTGCGTCGTGTCGTACTTTGTGTAGAAACTGGCCAGGAAATATCTGGAAAAGACGAGACAAAAATATGAGAGCCATTACACCTGCTGCTAGCATCACATTAGCAGCTAGCCCCTGCTGTACTCACAGGATGATGGGGGAAATGGTGAAGAACTTTCTGGAGGAGGTGAACTGCACGCCGTAGTCCAGCTGCTCCCAGTGGGTCAGAAGCCGGGCTTTTCCTTGGTCGGGCGTCTCGAAGGGCGTTCCTTTCACCGCATGCATGAACACGTACATGCCCTGCACAGCAACACAAAACATGAGGAGGATTGGCTGAGGAAGCATTTTTCTGCTGAAAATTTCTGATCATTTTTGTATCAAAGTTGAATTGAATTAAAAACAACAACAAAAAATAAAAAATTTTAATTCGGGAGCAAACACAGCTAAACCAGCATGAAAATGATATTCTCCTTCAGGATCCATAAAGCAGCAAAGCCACCCCAGATCATCATACTGCCACCACCAACTAACTCAGTTAGTGTTAACATGCCTGCTGGCATTTGTAGTTTATCTCTTTTCATACAACATCCCTTCTATTTATACAGCAGATTCACTTATTGTGAATAGTAGGTTGCTTTTTAGGTCTGAAATTATTAATCTGATTAATTGGCTATTGAAGTAATCAGCTAATTTAGGCATTGATTAATTGTTAACTGAAGTATAGAGACAAAAAAAATAATTTTCTGAAAGAACAACACAGTCAGAGCAGGAATGAAGCAAAACTACAAAAATTGTAAACATTTTGCATTAAAGATTAAAATCTTGTTTTGGGCGGCGCTCACCAGGTTGTGTATGACGTTGGTGAGCGTCCAAACCACCGGGACGCTGAAGAAGGGGATGCTGAGCAGCACGATGTGCAGAACGCCGACCCCTAGGGCGTAGGTCAGCCAGATGCCCCGGCTGTTCATCACGCGGGTGTTTGGGTTCACCTCACTGTGTGCCACACCGACGTTCATTCTGACAGAAACAAACTCCTTCAGGAACCATCCAGTCTCTAAATGCCTGAAACGGCCTCTAATAACTCTGGAAACAATCACTCAGTGAGTTGATCACGTTTCAGAGGTTTTAAATAAGGCATGTCAGTTCTGGTCATTTTATAGAAATAAAATTATGGTTCTTTAAAATGTAAAGATTGTAAAGAATATTTTATGCTACAGTGCAAAAGCAGCATAAAATATTTAAAGCTGAGGATGACGAACGAGTCGCACACGAACACATGAGACAGTTACAGCAGGAAGTGATGATTTGTTTACATGTGCAGAAGGAAGGAAGAGGAGATAAGTCAGTCTGGGAAAACAATGAGCAGCAAGTAAAAGAGAAAATAAAAAATAATGCAGAGAAAACAGACATGTTGGAAAATCATCTGCCGTTTGTTTTCCTAAATGAAAATTAGAACAAATGTTCAGTTTTATTTGTTGCATTTTTTATTTACTCAGACATCATGCAGCTTAGATTTAACATGTTTTAGTTTTATCTGGAATAAAGTTTTCCAGGTTCTGGAACAATTGTTCTGTAGTATTTACTTCCATTCAAAATGCAATTTTATTATCATTTTTAAATCCTGTCTTATTTTACAGCCTTCCAGAAGTTTAAAGGATTGTGTTCTCTAAATCTACCAACTTGGATAGAAAAACTATAATAATAATAATAATAATAATAATAATAATAATAATAATAATAATTAACTCAGTGAGCTGGTACAGCTGTACTTTACTCTTCATATCTGCAGAAAGAAAAGCTAAAAACATCTTGCGTAATGTAGCTGAACTTTGAACTTTGACACACTTTCAGCTGCCAGTACGGATTAAAGTCAAAAAAACAAAACAGTTGAAGCTGCATATTTAAATTATTCTTATTTTAAAAGAACAACAATTGCCTACAAATTGTACCATTATAACTTTGGGTTATAATATTTGTTTCTGCATAAGAAGACATGAACTATTTATTGGCCAATGCAGCGAGCTTCATAAGCCGCTACTGATCAGCAAAGCTTTTCCTGCGTCTCTGAACAGAAAATAATTTAAATTAAATTGTGTAAACAAGCTTATGATTCTGGATACGTCTATTTGTTGGACAGATTCGTGGCTGTATATCACTGCACCGCCGTTTAAAATACAAAATTAAAACCTACGCAATTTCGAGCTTATTAAATACCATATTCATCCCATGTCAGGTTATATAACCTGTCTAAATATTTTTCCCTTTGTCCCTTAGACCTTTCATTTCTTTTGTTTTCACTACATAGCCAGGCCCATTATTCACCATTGTTTCCAAAACAAGTTGGTTCCGACATAAATACGGAAATTAGTATCTACAAAATGTAACAAACATAAAGATTGATCTGTCAACTTACATGTAGCAGCGAGCAGTAGATGTTTTTGTTATAAAAAAATCACTATGGCGAGAATTGGTGTATCCTCCTTGTTGTTATGGCTAGACTGCACCGACCGGAAGTAGGTGTCGCGGTGAAACCAGTCCAAATATAAACCACTTCGGTTCGGTCCGCCCACTGCAATTACACAACGAACATCAGTTTGATTTTATTTAAATAGAATTTATTTAAACCAGACGTCTGAAAATAATCTTATTCATTTTATATTTTTAAAGATTGAGAAGATACTTTTGGATAGTAAAGCTAAAATCTAGCCTTCAGGTTGAACTCATGGTAGAATATTCTCCTAAATTCCATTTGAACCCGCCCCTGTTATTGATGCTGACCAATCAGCAGACAGCTTCGGGGGCGGGAACCAGGTTGTTTCTGTTCTTGTAGCTCGTGCCTGTTGTGTGACATAATATATGGTGGAAGCGGCTCGGACAATCGGTGAGTTTTGGCGTTTTTCGGTTAGTTTACGAGTTTAGTGGGTTTGTCTTTAAGCTAAATTACAGATCGAGCTAGCGATGGTGTAGCACGTCTCATACAGAACGCGGAGTTTTACGATTAAAGACAGTATAGCTTAAATCCTTAGTGTTAAATAAGATTCATGAAGTAATTTCTCCATATTTTCTTACGAATTAACCAGAATTTCGGTTTTGTGCACTTCTTATTCGTTTTCAGCTCAGCTAATCCAACAGTGGTGTAATAAGTAGTTTTTTGTTACAGTCAAATACAATCAGGTAATCAACTAAATATTAACATTAGACAAACAACCTGATTAAATACAGAAGTAGTTTCAAATTACGATTTGACCTATTAAACCGTAGGTGTCCAAAGTGTGGCTCGGGGACCCTTTGTTGTCCATGGACTGTTTTGGTTTTTTTTACAAGAAGGATATACATTTTGAGGCTTTTTGTTTTTAATTCCAGGCAAAAACACTACATTACAAATTAAAAAATGTTGTGGAAAATGTTATGTAGAACACAAAAGTATTTGTTTCAAAAAGAGACTGAAATCTGCTTTTAATTCATTTATTAAGCTTAGTCAAAAGAGAGAGGAACTCAAATCCTGAAAATAGATTCAATCTTTTACATTTTGTCTTTAATGTTCAATCTGAATGCCATGGTTTTAATAAGGCAAAACGTTTCTTAGAATAGACTAGAATTATCCTTTATGGTCCCACATTGGAAAAATTCAAATGATGACATGCAGGTTCACACACAAGATGAAAAAGTGTTAAAAGTAAATAAAAAAAGGTTAGGAGTAATTCTGATCCATCTGAGAAGAAAGCAGTTTCTTTTCAAATTTACAAAATAGTGTATTTGTGCATTAAAAAGACAAATTACTTCCAGTAAATGAAAAATAAAAGCTAAAATGTTATTTAAAACTGGAATACCAGCAGGGATGTGAAGACTGAGATGGTTGGGATCAGTGATGGCTGCTGTGAGGAAAGAACTGCATTAACGCTGCTTTGTGCACCGTGGATGCAGCAGTCTGGATAAGCTTTGCTGATTCTGTTTTCCTACCAACACAGCGATGAAGCAGCTTCCTGCAGACACGGTGCGGCTGCTGTCCAGCTCACAGGTCGTCACGTCTGTGGTGAGCGTGGTGAAGGAGCTGATGGAGAACTCCCTGGACGCTGGCGCCTCCAGCGTCGACGTGAAGCTGGTACGTTTACAGACCATTCGTCTCACTTCCTGTTGGGTTTTCCCTTCAGCTTCACTTGCTGTGTCGCTCATTTGAAGGAGAACTTCGGCCTGGACCGGATCGAAGTTCGAGACAACGGCTGTGGGATCAAAGCAGCAGATGCTCCAGTGATGGCTGTCCGACATTTCACCTCCAAGATCAGCAGCCATGAAGACCTGGAGCGCCTGGAAACGTACGGCTTCAGGGGCGAGGCGCTGGGCTCCATCTGCGCCGTGGCCGAGGTGACTCTCCTTCCACACGAAAGTTAGAGGTTCAGAAAACTTTTCTGGTCATTTCAAAGCTTCTGATGCAAAAAGGAACATCTGTTGGTTTTGAGGGGCGTCTATTGTGGAAAATTCTCTTTCGGCACAGTTTAGTTCTTCCATTTGAGTCTGCTGCTTCTAGAAACAGTCTGAACTCTTTAAAACCATCCAGACATTTTTTGACAATAAGTTAATATTTTTTAGTGTCTGGAAAAGGAAAAAACCTCCCAATTATCAAAGGGGAAGTATTATGTGTTTTCCATGCATATAAAATCATTTTATAACACAATAAAGTAACTATGTTACCTTCATTTATAAAAATGCTATGTATGTCAAATATGACCTAAAAGAAATCTGACTTTATAATTTAAAGCTGTGAAATTGGGCGTCTGTCTCTTTAAATCCTTTCATTTCTGAGTGGGGGAGGAGCTGCGTCTTGAAGGCGGGGCTAGGTCCACCAGGCGTTTTGCAGCTGAGTGGTTGCCATGTTTACACTCACACATAAAAATGTCGTTTCTCCTGTTTGTTGCAGATTAAACATGACTCAATAACTCATCTATTGGCAGCCATTTTTAAGTGTAAACATTGATGCGGGGGGCGTGGCCAGCAGCTGCTAATTTGCATAACTGAGGCGTAGCCGTAGAACTTCTTATTCTGAAAGGAGTTAAAAATAGAACTGAAACGGTGAAATCTGATCATCTAAGAAAGATTTAGTGTGAAAAATGTGATGGACATCGACTACAACTGGCTGATTTGATATGTTTGTTTTAGTTTTTCTAAGTTCAATTTGTAATTGGAACATTAAAAGCTGAAGTTGTTTGTTTCCTGTCCAGGTCACCGTCACCACTAAAACAGAGGAGGACGACGTCAGCACGCAGTACACCCTGGACTCCAGCGGGGGCATTGTCTCTCAGAGGCCGTCCCACCCGGGTGGAGGCAGGTTGCCGGCGGTTACCGGGGTGGGCGGGGCGTTCTGATGGCGGTTTGAGCCTTGCCGTGTTCCTGCAGGAACGTCGGTGAGCGTGGCGAAGCTGTTCGGGAAGCTGCCGGTGCGACGGCAGTTCTTCTCCTCCGTCAGGAAGCGTAAGGAGGAAGTGAGGAAGGTCCAGGACCTGCTGATGGCCTTCGCCGTCATAAAGCCGGAGCTGCGGCTCACGCTGGCGCACAACAAGGTCAGAACCTGCTGGTCTGACCTGTTTCATCTGTTTCTAAAAATGTTTTTATCCAGTCTTCTCTCAACCTTTTCTAATCTAGTTTTTCTAGGTCCAGCTTTATTTTATCCCAAAATGCCTCCCGGTTTCCAGTTCTGATTTAATTCAGTCGTTGATTTAATGTAGATTCTTCACCACTAGGTGTCCTCGTTGCATTTCCAGCTGCTGAAACTTTTCCTCTGGTTCTGAAATGACATGTTGGACCCTCAGTTCCAAACTGTTGACCCCAAAACATTTACAATTATAAAATAAAGCCCCCCACCTATTGTTGTTTCACTCTATATTTTATTATTTAATGATGTAGTTTATTTTGTTTTCCTATTTTAACCATCCAAATCATAATGAATCTGAAAATCAGATTTCGACCCCGCCTGGTGTCTCATGACCTCCCTGGGGTCCCGACCCCCACATTGGGAACCCCTGCTTTAGACTGCAGGTAAAGCATCAGTGGTGAAGGGATTACAAATGAGTAAAATATAAAATTATATGTGACAAATATGAAACATGAACAGCTTCAAAATTATTCCCAAATTTAAAAAATGAGATAAAATTCAAACTGTATTGTGAGAAACAAAAACTGTCAGAACTGGATCTGAAGCTACTTCTGATAATAATATTTATAAATTTCTATTGTGAACAGGGTTATATTTATCTGTTAAATTTGATTACATTTTTGATTCAGTAAAAGGATAATTTTTTATTTAAATAAGTTCAGAGTTATTTGCTAAAAGAATTAAAAAGCCTCCATAATCCCAGTGTTTCTGACTTTCATTCAGCCTGACATTTCCAGGATTATAAAATCCAGATTATCTTTTCAGAATCCAAACAACTAAAATTCACTTCTGACGTGGAAATTAAGCATTGAATATAATATGTGAATAAATTCTGAATAATGGTAGAAATTATTTTATGATGTCATCAGGATGGAAAATAAGATTCAAATCTGACCTAAATAAACTTTGATTCTTCATTTTGTCTCAGAAACAAAATAAAAATTATTCTCATCGGATTAGTTTGCTATAAAAACTAATCCATATATAAACAACCTTTTGATTCAGGTAGCGCGGTTAAACCAATCAGGGTTGAAACTAACAATTATTTATGCAATCGATTACTCTAGTGATTAATTGATTGACAATCAGTTAATCGGATTTAAAAAATTCTACAGCGGATTTTTCATTTAACCACTTAAACTGTCTTTATACAATATTAGAATTGCTTTACAAGACAAAATAACATTTTATTGTCTAAAATACAGTAACTGCGTTCATTTAGCAAACGGTAAAACCGCCACTAGAGGAGATTTACACACAGAAGATTTTTATCTTAAGTTGAAAGTGTTTATATTTATTGTCCAGTTTTGGCTAAATTTCTGTTGTTCTTTCATCAAATTCCCTATTTTAGCGTCTGTATGCTAACAATTAATTGACTACTAAATTAGTCGAAGATTACCTCAGTAAACAATTAATCACGATTCAGTTCTGGATGTTTTTTACACAAAAAACTTCTGAGAGAAAACGAATCGTTTTACGTTTCTAAGAGATCTTAACCAGTAAAGTTTGATTGTTATTCTGCATTTATGTTTCTGGTACAGATTAAAGGGATCACAGCTGATTTTAAATCTAATGGATCAGGTTACTGTTCCTAGGAAACATCTCAACATTTCAGTTGAACCTGATTTTAGTTTCAAAAATGAATCGCTAGTAAATGAAGGCAAGTTCTGGATTAAAACCCATTCTGTCTCGTTAAAGGTTCCGAGTCCTCACTGAAATTTTTCCTGCATGTTTTAGCCTAAATATCCAAACAAAAAGAATAAATCTTTAAAACAAGAAGCCAGTTTAGCTCATTAAATTGTGTATTCAGATTTTTTTCTGTGATTTTTTGAACTCGTTAAGCATATCTGTCTCCTAATCTGAGTGGTTTAAACCCAGATTAAAGCCTCCTGGAGCTCTGGGCTCGGCCTCAGGGTACAGCAGCGTGTTTTGCTGCAGGTCAGTGAGTTTGCATGCAGCAGTCGTGCAGCTCTCGTGGAAAGCAGTTTGAGATTGCAGCGGAGCACAGTCTGTCCAGTCATGCTGCTGCCGCTGCTATCGGTTCCCTCCAGCTCTGCTTGTGTTACGCTTCACGGCCTTTTCAGGAACTGTTTACTGCGGGATACGTTTCATGAGCCAAACTGTAAAATATCAGACATGTCCTGCAACCTTTTACCAGGATATCTGCTAGCCGCTGCTGCTGAGGGGACGGGTCTCATGGAGGCGTTTTGTTCTGCAGGTGGTGGTTTGGCAGAAGGCCAGAGCGGCGGACCACAGGAGCGCCCTGGTTGCTACGCTAGGAGCTAGTACCGTCGCTAACCTGCTGCCCGTCCACCAAGAACAGCCAGAGGTTGGTTAAGGAGAGGCTTAACGATTTTATTTAGTAGTCAGTATCTTACCCAAAGTAGATGGCACCTCAAATAATATTAATATGAAAAGAATATTGGAGGATTCTGCCGGGTATCAGGTCCAAATCCGTTTTTATCTTCTGTTTGGAGTTGATTCCAAGTCAGTCAGGTTCAGGTCTGAGAAGTTTCAGGCCCACAGGGTCTGACCTCTGAACCATCGCTGTGTGACTCGGGTCCATTTTCATAGAAAACCCACTAAACACCAGAAGGCCTTGACTGCCTGTTAGAGGTATAAGTCACTCCAGTCGTGGGCTAAGGAGTTAGCTGCACTATCATAAACATTAATTATGCTAACACTAAATGTTATGACAACTGGGTATTTAAGGGAAGCTAATGATAAAACGCTAAATGCTACATCATCATGATATTTAGCGAAGCTAAAGCTATATTCCAACGTGGTATTTAAGGTAAGCTAATGCTAAAGCGCTACACCAACATTGTATTTAGTGGAGGCTAACAACACCATGGTACTTAGCAAAAACTAACTCTGTGTCACTTCACAATGATTAAAGCTTAACATAGCGCCCTCCACCGGGTCAGATTTGTCAGTTTGTGTTTCAGGAAGTGATTTTTTATTTTTTTTCAGAACAGATCTGTCACTCATGGAGTCGGTTTTATAATTGTTGAGTTTTGCTAACTATGTTGCTGATTTAGCCTCAGTTGCGCAATAGGACTTAAAACAGCACTCAGAACATCTGCAGATTTAGAACTGTTTACTGTAGAAATACAGCAATGCATTCTGGGTAGAGAAAAAGCATCATTTGCTGCTATATCACAGATGGAGATGTTTGGGATTGTTATAGAAGAATATTCCGGAAGAATATGACATTTTTTCAATAAAAATTACTTGAAATTACTTTAACCAATAAGGCTGTGTTTTAGTCAGACTAAAATAAATACGCTTAGAAATATATAACTTATGTTTTGTATCATTTTCGGTAGATGTGAAACTTTATTCAGCTGAAACGTTTACATAAATTAGTGCTTTAGAATTAGGTGAAATGAGTTCAGGGGAAGTTAAGTGCGCTGAACGTTTCCAAACGGTTGTTTGTGTGGCGGTGTGTAAATCAGCTGCTCCAGAGGGGAAGCAGCAGCGCCTGAGCAGCTGGTCCGCCGTGCGCCCGGTTGTCGGCGGCTCAGCGCGCTCTGCCCTTTTCTCTGCAGCTCTTCCTGATGAAAGCTGAGTGCTTCCTGACGCTAATCGAGTCGCCGTGGCGATGCCGGCCTCTGCGCTTTCACCCCCACTCTCGCTCTGTTGTTGTTGTTTTGCTGCGGTTATGAGAGCGACCTTTGACCTTTGTGGCCGCTGATCAGGAGGAACTAAATGTGATGCTGGCAGCTCTGGCTACCCTGCTGAGGAGCTCCGGGGGTCCAGAGGTCCGGTTCGTGCGTAATGAGCAGGAACAGCGGCTCGGTTCTGGATGTCACCACCGGGTTCTGCTGCTCATAATGAGGCCGTGTGGAAAAATGCAGCCACTAATAGCCCTCCGTAGGAACCAGGCTGACCTTTACATGCAGCTGCTGAGTCATCAGATCCAGCGGTTCGGGCTGGAAGATCAGATCAGGAGCCTGCACAGAAGAAGAAACGATGACTATTCAGACTTCAGAAATATAACATTTAGTAAAAGTATTCTACGGCGGCTGAAACAGCAGAATGATCTGCAAACACACAAACGGAAGAAAAAAACTACAATACACAAACAAACAGACAAAATGCTGCAAACAGAAGCAAAACATGACACATGGCAAAAGTAACTGTAGACTTGCTCCTCTAAACAGAGGCCCTCCAGACCACTAGGGGGAGTCTGGAGTTATTGATCCATTTGGGATCAATAAAGTATTTTTGAATTGGATAAATATTACCTAAATAAATATGTTGCTGTTCTAAAAATATTGTAAAACACATGAAGCATAAATGCACATTTTCCTTCTTCTGGATATCCCATCTTTCCTGAGGGCCTGACGCCCCCTACTGGTCTGGCGGACTTCTGTTTTGTGCAGTGAGTTTGTGGCATTTTGTACTTGCTGTTGTTTTTACTGTAACAACTGATGCACCAAACCGTCTCACGGGTTACACCGCCTCCCTGTGGTGAAAACTGATACGGCACCGAAATTCAATACTTAAACGCCCTTTTAATTCTGTTCAATTATCAAAAAAACCAACTGTTACCACACATTTGTGTGTTTCACCTCATTTTATGAATTTGTTACAAGTCGGATTCATGATAATATTTCTATAAAGACATAATTATAAATAAAAAAAAACCTAAAAAAGATAATGGGTGGTTTGAGCATGGCAAAATGTGGAGAAAATTATGGTAGTATTATTGATTTTCCAAGTTATTATTAATACTTTTGGGTTGTTTCACTGTTTTTTTCAGATTTCTGCTCAGTTTTCTGTATTTTATGTCTGTGATTGTTGTTGTTTTTCCTTCAGATGGTTCTGGACGGTTTTCTTCCCAAGCCCGGAGCTGATTTGTCCTTAACAAGCTCCTCTACCTCTGATAAAACCTTCATATATATTAATAAGCGTCCTGTCCAGCAGAAGGACATCCTGAAGGTGAAACGGATTCAGATTGTGTGTTTTCTGTTTCTTTCTGTTATTGATCACGTTTCTTCTCCTCAGCTGTTGCGTCAGCACCACTCGGCTCAGTATCCTGACGATGCGGCTCGGCATCGGTTCCCCGTCCTCCTGCTGAACATCACAGTTTGTCCTTCATCGCTGGATGTAAATGTGACGCCTGATAAAACTCAGGTTCTGCTTCATAACAAGGTACCAGAGGTTCCAGCCCAGCTCACCGGGTTCAGGTTCCTTCGCTCTGACTTCCTGTTTCTCCGTGTTTAGGAGGCGGTTCTGGCTGCCGTCGAGGCTCTGCTGGTTTCTCTTTACGGTTTTCGTCCTGAAAAACAGCCGGACCCTGAAACTCTTCCTCGTCCTGTTGGTTGTGTGGAGACGGATGACAATTCAGAGAACAGGAAGGTGAGCAATGAAGATGCCGGCCAATCAGCTGCCCTGCAGCTCCAGGCCTCCAGCTGCAGCTCCTCTTCCTCCATGGCGGACGACTGGATCGTCAACCAATCCGGTTTCTCCGTCTGCGATGACGAAGCGACCCGGAGTCGACCCCAGAGCGCAGAGCCCGGCCCAGAGGAGCCGCTGCAGCCGCAGGTGTCCGCTGAGGCCTGGAGCCGCGGCACGGCGCTGACCGACCCGGCGTCGGGAGAACCGCTGCGGCCAATCGCCATCCACCGGCCCGACCCAGAAGTCAAGAGGTCAGGCAACGCCATCACAGAGAAACGGGCCGCGCTGACGGCGTACGACATGATCAGCAGCCGCGCGCTGAAGGCGCCGCCGTCCGCCGCCTCGCTGTTCGAGAAGGAGACCCGGTCCGAGGTTCTGATGGAGCGACCGGCTGCCAGCCTGCAGGAGGTCAGCGCCGCCGTCCAGAACCGCTGGGAAAATCTGGGAGACGAAGGCAGGAAGAGGTGAGAGCAGCTGAGGCCTGTCACAATAATCAATCAATCAATGATCTGATCAGTTAAAATGATCCATTTGCATGATTTATCGTTCTTCTTCTTCTGTTGTTGCAGGTTTGAGGAAAAGGCGAGGAAGAGTCAGGACCTCCATGACCAGAGGACCAGGCCGGCGGCCCCCGGGGTCCCGGCCGATCGGCCCCTGAGGGCCGCTAAGCTCCAGGCTCAGAAGCATAAAGCTCCTCTGTCCAACCAGCAGCGGCTGGACGAGCTTTTCTCCGCCCAGCCCCAGAAGAAGAAGAAGGCTCCGCCCCCGAAGCCGTGGCGGCCGCTGCCCTGCAGCATGGCGACGATGCGCCGGCGGTTGTGGCGCCTGTCGGCCCAGAGCGACACGGCGGGGCCCCGGGGCCTCCGCTTGGTGGGCCGGCTGGCCTCTCAGAACACCTGGTTGATTTTGTGCGGCGGGCGGCGTCTGATGCTGCTCAACCCGTTCCGGGCGGAGGAAGCCTTGCTGTTCCAGCGGCTCCAGCAGGATCACATCCTTCCTGCCGCCCGCCTGCAGAACCCGCTGCTGCTCACCGACAGGTAGCTCTGGTTCCCACGGCGACGGGGAAACCACTCTTGAGGCTGACAGTAAACTCCTGCTGTCTTCCAGGAACCTGGGCGCCGCGGAGTTTGAGACGCTGTGCAGTTTGGAGAAAGGCGCGGCGGAGCCGGACGGCAGCGTCTTCTTCTCCGATCCCCGACTCGTCGCCAACGGCTTCAGAATCAAACTCAGTCCAGGTACGCCACCAAAATTCTTCCCCCTACCAGCTTCCTGTCTGTTGCTATGGCAACAATCACACTTCACTCCCTGTTCTGGGTAGAAGTCTGGATCTTATTTCTGGGTGTTTTTTCTTCCAAGAAGCGTTCTCACTCGTGTTTCTGTCCAATAAATGATGTTTTCACAGAAATATTTAATAAAAACTGAAATCTCTCTCAACAATTAAAGTAACAGAGTCTCATTTTAACTTTATTCTGTTACATTTTCCACAGTTCATCAGTTAATAAAAATGAATTTGAGAGCATAAACGAGTACGGAGAACAGAAATGGAGGATTAAACATCTCTGTATGTCTGGATTAATCGTCCTGTTTCCTAAAAGTTTTTATTCATCCATTTAGCATTTTCCTGATGTGTGATTTCTTCTTCTGCAGAAATCCTTTATAAACTGACAGTATCTGGTTTGGATCAGCTTCTGTTTTATTTTTAATAATAATAAATATTTATATATTCTGCAGAAGTATCAGTCATCACTACACCTGCCAGGAATCTTTTATTTTGAAAGTATTTCTCCTTGTATTTCCTATCTGGAGCTCCTGAATGACTGAAGCTGCTCTTCCTCATCAGTTGGGTTGCTCGTTGCTTGTTGTTGTTGCTGGAGCGGTTCACCTCGGCTGACCTTGGCCCCGGGCCCGGCAGCGTGCCTCCCGGTGGGACCGGAGCCCGGTGTGCAGGTGATGAGGGAGAAGTTGGCCTTTAAGGAATTCCTGGAATGCTTCATGCGGCTGCAGGCGCCTTCGGCCCAGTTTCAGTCCGGCTTCATTTACGGGATTAAAACCAGAATTTAGTCGGAACCGCAGCAACGGTTTGATCTGTGGAGTTTTATCCTCGGCTCCCTTCACACCTATCATGTGTCACGATGCGACACGTCGGCCCAAAAACACATCAAATATTAAGTCAATAACCAAAACTAAAACTTTATTCTACTGAAAGTTTATCAATCAGCCGAGTAAATTCAGAATTTATCTGAAAAAAGTCATTTAGCAGAAGCTAAGTGCGCTAAATGTTGTTAAAGTTAGCAAAAGTGCTAAATGGAGAATTAGCTGTGGTGTTAGTAGATTAGCACACATCACTGATGGGAACTAACATGGTGCAATTTAGCATTTTACCATTAGCTTGATGTTGGTGTAGCGCTTTAGCTGTTAGCTAAATACCATGTCAGTGCAGTGCTTTAGCATTAGCAGAGCTAATTCTCCATTATGTCCTTCAGCTTTTATCTTTATCTTCTGGAGAATATTTTAATTATTGCCTAACCTGAATATAAAGTGTGTTTTCCATTTTTAGGTTAATTCTTAGTTTTAACTTCATGTTTTAAAAGCTGCATAAATTCTCAAAACAAGTTCAAAAAAATAGAAAACAGAAGATTTTTTGCATACGTGGAAAAAAAAAATCAGCAAATCAGGAATTATTAACTTAAAGGAATCTCCTATATGTCTGAAGAGTTACTATTGAGTTAGTTTAACCTTATTTCATGTCTATTAATACATTTAGATAGTAAAGTGGACAGAAACTCTTTACTGATTGTCTTTTGCTGCTTCCACTGGCAGCCAACCAGCTGAGGCATTTCGTTGGTGCCTCTGAATTTGCAGGTTATTAAATCAGAATCAAAATTGTGGATGATTTACAGTATTTCCTCATAAACTGTGGCCCATCATTCTTCCAGGCTACTCGACAGCTTCCTTCCAGCCTGCTGGGGCTTCTATTAGTCATTTAACACTCCATTTGGCCCGGGGTCTGTTGCCCTTGGGCCGCGGCTCGGCCGTAAAGCTCCGTGTTTATTTATTATTCCTTCCTGGAGATAGTAGCAGCGTCTGGAGTGTATTAATCCTTGTTTTGTGCTTGCTTTGGCCGGCGGGCTGTCAGCAGAGCGCCATCTGGAAGCGACGGCCGTGGCGGACTGCGTGCCGTTCCTGGGCCTGGAGGACCTGAAGGAGGTTCTGACCGCCGTCCTCCAGAGGAAGGCCGCCACGGTGCCGCAGAGCCGGCCGCTTAAAGTCACCAACTACCTGAAGGTGAACCCGCCGGTCACAACTCATCACACGACATCAAAATGAGCAAAATCATTTCCAACAGCCAGAGAGATGAACCACATTTAGCACCCAGCAGGAAGTAGCTGGTCTGCACTTCCTGTTGCCTGCTTTCCCTGTGTGGTTTCAGAGACTTCACCATCCATTTGAATTACTGTTGTTTTGTTTTATTTTTGATATTTACAATGTTTCTGATTCCAGTGTTAAATGTTCTTTAAAATAGTTTTTTATTATTATGGTCTGGTTACTTTCATTATTATACTGTTACTGTTATATTACCAAAGGTTTGTGTTTACAATTAATAACATGAGAGCAGGTCGCTCTAAAGAAAAGCTGAAGACTGTGCTATTCGCTGTTTGCCTACCAAGATGGCGCTGATCACTTCTGGTTCAGACTTGTAGGATGTATTGATGTTATTCATAAGAGATTTGAACTGTAGGACTGGAGCTGGTTTATTTATTGTCTTTTCTTCCTCATGAAGCTCTGAGCGTCAGCAGCGCTGATCTAGGTGAACTAGATCTGAATGTTTTGTGTTCAGGCCGAGGCGGTCCGGCTCGCCCGCCAGCTCCCTGCAGATTTATGCGGTGAAGAGGTGGAGGAGCTGCTGGAGCGGACGGAGCGGCGGCTGGGCGGAACCGACCGGACCTGCATCCACGGGCGGCTCTTCCTCCACCACCTGGTCGATGTCCCGTCCACACAGCAGGAGGCCCAGGCTGGACTCACACCGCTGAGTAACACACACACCTCTGGTTCACTGACGGTCGTCTAACGAAGCTGAACTCAACGGTTAGCGGAGGCCAAACGGACCATCTGGTCTGATCTCAGAACCTCTCGGCTTTGAACCAGAGGGATTAATAACAAACATTTTCAACTGGAAAACAAAACATTTTGTTGTTAAATTATGGAATAAACAGACATATGAGCTCAACAACAATATTTATTTGGTTTAATCTGGACACACATTTGGTAGCCAAGTCAAGTTCACAGAATATTGCAACAATAAAGCAGTTCAGAGTTTTTTACATGATACAAATATAACACAATAAACAAAATATATTATATTACAGGCAAAATAAGGAAAAGTTGAAATGCAGAATAAAACTAATGATGTTCCAGTTATTATAAACCAAATCAACTCTTTATTCTAGATTTAAAGGACCTCAGTGTTTCGACTGTTTTGCAGTTTTCTGGAAGTTTGTTCCAGATGTATGGTGAGTAGAAGCTGAAGCTGCTTGTCCATGTTTGCTTCTGGTTTTTTCTGGTTTGTTTTTCATTCAGTGAAGTTTCTTACAGTGGATATAAATCCACAAATTTAACTCGAGTAAGAGAAGCGACCCTTCATGATGAAATTAACTTGGTAAAAATATTCCTAACTCAAGTGAAAGTAACTAGTTGCTACATAAGCCAGTAGTTTACGGAGCAGAAAGTTTGGACTCCCTGCTGTGATCTAATGCTACTTTGCTTCTCTTCAGTCTGGATGTGTTTATTTCACGTTTGGTTTTCATCAGACTGAGGGTGTACTTAGTTCCTGGTGAGGATAGTTTCACTCGTCTTTACGTTTGGAGCTGTAATCTGTAAACCAACCTGCAGGATGAGGATTGACAGGCGGTTCGCTGAATCCCTCCTGGACAATCGGGAAGCAATGAAAAGCAATAAAATCAACCAGTCGGGGCCCGAGGGCCAGATGGCCAGCTGCTGAGCGCTGCCTGTCTTCACCTGGCCTGTAATTTATCCTTTCCGTCTGCGCTGCGCTTGCTTTTCCACTTACGGATGAGGAATCGCCACGCTGACCCCACAGCTGACAGCCACATCTGGGAGCCGTTATGTGATTGATGGCCGGTCACTGGGAGCTCCTGGACCGGGCCGAGCCGCCGTCCCCTCCAGGTCTGTTTACAGAACGCTGCAGCGTTTGTTTGTGACGAGGCATCAGAAGAACCCGTCCAGCTCGGCGCCGCTCCTCTGGGACGCAGGGATGACAGTGATGAAGAGGAGGGCTTCCTCTGAGGAGACCCCCTGACGAAAAGCGCGGGCGCCTGACACGGACGGATGTCGAGCGGTGTCAGGTATGTGTCAGGCCCTGACAGCTCAGGAATAACAGGTATGGTACAGTTTTACAGATTCGTTTTACAAGACGTTCAAGCAGCAAGCTGTACTTTCCACCGTTAATCGTCAGCAGATAAATCCAGCCTCGCTGCTGGCCGACGGGAAACAGCCTGATATGTTTACAGCCCAGATTCAGAAAAAATACAGTCAGTGATGAAAAGTTTGAGTCCCAGTCAGAAATTAACAGCAATAATTTCAGTAATTAGCCTGATATAAGAGGAAAAATGTCACATTTTCACCATGTAATTCATTCATTCACAAAGGTCAGTTTCAAACTAAATATTTTGCTCGCTAACAATTTTTAGATTTAGTTGTGAACTAGCTAACTTGCTAACTAAATATTTAGCCCTAGCTATTTAGCAAACTAAATATTTAGCTTACAAACAATATATTTGGTTTGACGTTTAATATTTAGCTTGCTTAATTAACCCCAAACTAGTTGGCAAGGTTTTTAGTTTTCAAACTATACAACTCACTAAACAAAACATTTAGTTTGAAGCTAAACATTTTAGCTTCATAGTATTTAGTTTGACATTAAACATTTAGCTTGCTATAGAAGTTCTTTGCTCTAAGTATTTAGCTTGTGTACAAAATATTTGGTTTGATGTTGAAACTCAACTAAATATTTAGCTTAAAACTAAATCTTTAGTTACCAATAAACTAAACCAATACATGCAGTCTGCTGCCAATCAAGTCCGGTTTGTACCGCCTAAACAGGAAGGAACCGCACAGGATCAGCAAATGGAGGCAAATCAGGAGGAACTGACTGAATCATCGCCGTGGAAACGGTTTAGCATCATTTGACCTCCACAGCCCACCTGAGTGCTGGTGCTCATCTCCGTCTTCTGATTGGTTCCTTCCTGCAGGATGATGCTCCACGTCTCCAACTGGTTTCTGGAACAATGGGTTTGCTGAACCCGACTGATCTCCAGAACCTCTGGGGAATGTTTCTGACACCTTGTTGAATCGGTGCCATGAAGAATTAAGGAGGATCTGAAGGGAAAAGCAGGTCCAACCTGGAGAGTCTATATTTAGCTAACTCAGGTGTCTTTATCTACTCCCCAATCTTGTTCTGTTCATCTAGTTTCATGTTTCTAAACAGAAGCAGGTGGTCCGAGTCCTTGGTACCCCGTACGAACGCTTCTTCCAACAGATCCAAAAATAGAGCAGGAAAGGCGTTAAACGTAGTTCATGTGATTTTATTTCAAATTTGATGAGTCTGTTAAAGTCTATGGTTACTCCTGGGTTCTGAGACGGCTGTATAAGTGGCCCAGCTGCTGACGGGGACCTGTGGCTCTGCACATTAAGGTAGTAACAGGAGAGCAGAAACCTGTCTCGATGACGTGTGTGAAATGAAGAAGTGAAACATTTTGCGTGCTTTCCAAAACTGCTCCTTTCCTACCATCCCTCCTGTGGGAGAAATCATGAGCAAATCCCTCATTCCGACGGCAGAAACTGTATTAAAACAGGTGTTTTCAGAAGACAGCTGGCAAAACGAACCACTTCTGACCTTTTAAACAGCCTGGTCACATGGTAAAAAGATGATCATCACCTAATCCTCCCTAATTACTCTGATACGTCCCTTGGAGGCCCAAGGCAAACAGTGTAGATTTTTGCTGCTGCACGCATTTCTGAGCAGCGAGTATCCGCCGGCGACGAGCCTCAAACGAGCGCAGAGAGAAACGGGTCAAACTAGAGGCACAGGTCCTCACCGGCGTTCATGTTTTTCCCAGAAGCATTTGCAGAGCCTCGGCCCTGCAATGCTGAGGCCATCTGGGAGTTCTCTCAGCATAAAGCCCGACATGTGCTGCGGTTTGACCTTTCACAGCACCAACTATAATATTATCATAAGCTGAGGCGATCCGATTGCACTTCTCCCTGCGGTGGGATTCAGTATCCATATGTAGTGATGATAAGCGAAAACCTTCCCTGGCTGTTTGTATCCTTCTCATCCAAATGTGGACAAGTGACTCTCAACACTTTAGTTCTGCACAAACACGTTTCTTCTGTTTGTGTCACAATTAAAGGGTTTCAGATCATCAAACCAAGGAAACGAGTAGAAACCAACCTGGACTGGAAACGAGGCCGGATCACTGGCCAACCAGTAGAACCAGGAAACCACTCAATCAGAGCCGGAGCTTCAGGGGGGTTGGAAGGGCGGTGGGCCCCCGGCCCGGGCCCGGATGGGAGGCAGAATAGGACTTCAATGATCCAGGCCTCTATCACGCCACACCGAGTTACAAAGATCCACGAGGCGTTGCAACGCGACGCGGCTTTATACCTGCTTCAACGCGTCAACAATAAAGTAGCTTCAGCAGCTGCTAGCTGCTCCAGGCTCTGAGTTGAAACTGATAAAGGGTCAAAATGATCCGATTCTATCCGCGGTGCTGAACTGATTTGAGTTTGTGTCGTTTCATCATTAGTGACCAGCAGCCTTATGTTTCTGTTGATCTTCTTGTCAGATGGATTTCAGAATGACAGTTTCTCTCTGTGGTGGTGAAACTTGTAACTGCTGTTGCAGGCATTTCTATGTTGTAAAGTTAGATTATCTTGAGCTTTATTATTCAGGTATAAAGGGCCCTGTCGTTAGCCCCGCCCCCGGCCCGGCGCTGACTTGATCTGACTCAACCATAACCTGTCTGACAACAGGAAGTAGGCCAGATGTCCTCAGGAAGCAACGCAAGTCCTGATCTAGAATGAATACAAGAATAAGAGGAAACATCATGCACAATGGAGAAAACCTGCAGAAATGACTAAATTACTCAACCGGGAGGTCCAGAAGAACTTTTCCACTGAGCATTGGGTTTGGTTTGTTAATTTGTGTTCACCTTGTGAAAGTTGTCCAAACAACTGAAGCTGTACCGTAGCTCTCTTCAGGGTCCAGGAATGATACAGTACAGTTAGGTTTAGGGGTAATTTACTTTTTATGGATTGCATTGACTCTATGTCCTTTTAAAGAAAGATAAAATGCCACATTTTGTTTTTCAAACATCTCTGAAAACCTCCAGCAGGACTGGAAAACATGGTTGACATGACAGACTGATGTCTTCAGGAAGCAGCACGGCCATAAATTAGCACGCTGTTAGGGATTTGCTTAACTTTGTGGTTGAAATTACAGCACAAATCTGTGAAGCACGTATTGCAGCCAGGGATAATGTAACAACTATATCTGTCAAAACCCGAGGGCCGGGCAGCTGGCACTAATCGGAGGAAGAGAGTTATGAGTGCGATCTGGCGGTGTGCCTGGAGCATGTCTGCTCTCATTCCAGAGGTGCCATAATGAGTTCTGGGCTGATCAAGATACTCTGGCTTTTGGACAGAAACTAACCTCAAGTGGAAGATGGCACTCTGTGACTTGCTGTTGTTAATCTGGGAATATTCTAAACAGGCAGGAAATGACAATCCAGTAGGACTTTGGTTGACCTGAAGGAAGTTCTGGAAAACGAAGGGCAGTCCAGTCTGCATCTGCTTTGTGAGGATTGGGTGGTGAGCGTGTCGTCCTGCAGAGAACGGACAGAGTCAGAGGAAGGTGAACCCGTTGCCATGGAGGTGGTTGCTGAGGTCGGGTCAGGAGATGCTGAAGACTAGGATGTTATGAGGTTGATGCGTCTCTTTAGCATCATGTGGCGGATTGGAGCAACGCATCTGCAGTGACGAGCAAGCTGAATATTTAGTTAGTATTTAAGTTGAAGCAAAATAATTTGGTTCTAAAACAAATAAAGCTGGACTGTGTGACCCTGCAAATGCAGAAAGGCCAAAACAGAGAGTCTGAGGAAGCCATCTTGTCTTCATCAGCCCTTCATGCTTTTCAAAGTTAATCTTTAGATAATCAGACGTTGTTTGTTGGTGTCTGAATTTCTATTTCTGGTATTTTGGATCAATAAACCCAAAGTACCGTCTTTATATCATCATGAAATTCAGGCGAATGTTCCATGATCATCGTACATCATCATGGTACGATGATGTTAATTTATCTCAGAACTTAAAAAAACAATGCCTGCTCTGTAGTTTAAATTTCTATTAACTTTACACAACAGGAATCCGGTCCAATAACGGGGTCTCCAGCTGCCTTGGAATACTCCCTCACCCCCTAACATCCTTCTTCCCGCTCTCTCATTCAGACTTCCTCACCTGTCAGAGGTGGAATGCTGCTGGCGGAGACGGTTCTCCAGGGTCCAACTCATGACAGATGTAACGACGCTCAGTGAAAATGTTTACCAGCAGCTGCTGTCTGCTGCAGGCAACAAGCTGCTGCAGCTCAGGATCAACCAGAAGCTTCACCAGGCTGGCGATTCGCCGGATCGGAAACACGGCGCCATTTTCCACACAGTCCAGACCTGAGACACAATCTGAAGATTAGGGTGATGGCAAAGAGGATGTCTATTAAAATGAATCATCGCTGGTTTTAACCCTCTCAGGCTCAAATTAAGTTGTAGTTGCAGGAAAAATCTGATATTTGGAGAAAATGATCATATGGGGTAGTTATATACAATTCAGACTTTTTTTGAGAGAAACATTTAAACAGCATTTCAACATCATTTAGTTGTTGCAAATCTGCAACCTCTGCCTGGAGAGGGTTAAGCTGAACTGTTGGAATATGATGAAGAAAAGAACAAACGATGACGACATGAACAACAACTGAAGCAAATCAACAGAGGTTCGCAAGAGCAAGCTTTTATTTTGGTAGTCCACTTCCGGTTATCGGGACGTGAACTAGCATATTTGCTAAATATTTATCTTGAATCTGTGACATTTATGAATTAATGATTAACATGGTAAAACTTTAAAATGTTTTCCTAAACAGGCTGAATAATCCAAATCTTTGCTGTTAATTTCTGACTGTATAACTTTATAAACGACGTTTCTACTTCCTGTAATCACGTCAGTAAATATTACTGCCTTCTGTTTTTGTCTTACAAAGTAAAGGTTTCATCATTATTTGTAATTATTGTTGGAGGCATTTTAACGTCATGATTTATGAATATCATTCAAAACAAAACAATAAATGTTGAAAATGGAGAATCTTTGATTGAAAAACTTTTTCCCACCAAAATTCTTCACATCGTTGCTTCAGCTTCCTGAAGGTCCCACTGCTGCGTTTCAATAAAGTGGAGCTCCAGACTTTGACTAGGCCGTTGCAGAACTCTGACTCTTTCCATTTTCTGCTGTAGATTAGTTGCTGTGTTTGGATGCTGGTTCTGTTGGTGACCCGGTTTGGACCCACATTAGATTAAACTCAATAGTCAAGTTTCATCCTGAGTTTTATTTTGCTAATTCCTAAAACATGATGTGAAAATAAACATGTTAACCTGCAGAAACAGTAAATCTGCTGCAGCTGAGCTCATTATGGTGTTTTTTTGCTGCTGCAGCATCAACCCAGCTGCAGCAGCAGCAGCGTCGTCCGTCGGGCTGCAGCCTCCGCGCCGCCGCTCTCCGTGGCAGGTTCCACCTGAAGTGTCTCTGCGGGGCGGAGCTCCTCTCGCCCCCTGCTGGGCGGAACCAGGCCCAGGGTCCTGGTCCGGCCCGGCCCGGCGCCGCGGTCCCATCCTGTCATCAGCCTGTAGCCACGTCAGCTAAACTGGGACCAACTGGGACCAACTGGACCAGACTCACCAGTTTAAGAAACATGATCTGAATTTCAACTTTAGCTCCTCAAAGTGAAGTTAATCATTTCAACGCGTTTTTGGCTTAACAGACTTTTTAAAACTATATTTTCTGGTTCTAACTGGTTTTGCTTTTGTTCAGTTTTTCTTGCTTCATTTTTTTACTGTTCAATAAAACACCAAAACCACTTTACAGTATTTTGGTGATTTTTAGTCATTTTATATATTTTTAAACGTAAAAATCTAAATTTGTCACCTGGAGAAATGAGAAGGAAAAAAAAAAAGATTTCTTGCTTTTTAAATGTAAAAGTGAGATCAATTATTTAAACTGTTAGAATTAAAGTTAGTTTGTGGGACAAATTTACATTAAAGTGATAATATGTTGAATCAGCTGATTTATATAAAATCTGCTTTGTTTACAGCTCTGCTGTTTGTATCTGAATTCATGCACAGCTTGTCAAAGATTATGACGTATTTATCTACTTATTGGGTCACAGAACAGCTTTCCATCGTTCCAAACACAAACTTCATGATATTTTATTGAGATTTTATGACAGATCAATACAAAATGTTGCAGTGGGAGGAAAATAAGAAATGAGTTTATAAATAAAACTCTAAAATGTGAAAAGCTGTTGAGAGCTGGTGGAGATAAAACCCAGAGGAAGTCAGTTCTGACTAAATATAAATGCACACCACACTTCTCAGATTTTGATTGTTTAAAAAAAAGACATATTTGTGTGAAATACACAGAAGTTAGTCTTAACGTGACCAAAAGGAGATGTAAATACTTTTGCAGGTGTTTTTGATCCTGAAGTTATTTTGATTCACGTCAGTGATTTCCCTCATTAATGTTTTAGTGAGTTATTTCCAACATGTTTTTATTCAAACACATTTTAAACAGTATTTAGATTATTTTTGGATTTATTAGAATTTTACTGCAAATTTAAAGAAAATTATGAAACTATTTTAGATGCAAAAAGTGAAAGAAACCACAGAAGAAGAACCAGAAGTCAACAAACAAGCTACAGACTTTATTTGTTGAAACAAGTACATATAGAGAGTTTCTGTATAACATGTTTTATTTGCTACATTGTGGTTTTTATACACTCACCATCAGTGGAAACAACTGCACACAATACAAATGATCAAACATATCAAAATCAGTTTTTACAACTCTTTTTGTACCCACCAACTCGTCCTATTGGTGCGCCATAGTGCAAACTGGGTCACTCACATCTCGGGTTCACTGCGCCTTCGGTTCAGGGCCGACGCTACAATCAGGACCCAGAACTGGTTCTGCTCCAGTCAAACCGCCATGTTGGGGAGAGTTTAGCTAAATATTAACATGACTAATGGGGGAATGCTGCTAACCAGACTGGTTTAGGTTGGTTCATTTTCTGGATGTTTTACTGTTAGCGGCTCAGTTGAAATGTGACTCCAATGGATAACCCTGATCCAAACGTCAGAGATGATTAAACTGGTTCTCACAAACGTAGCAAAGCGTAGAAACGAGTCTGTTAGTCTGTCAAAAATTAACAGCAATAATCTGAGAAAAACATGAGGGGTCATTTTTCAAACTCACATTTTCACCATGTTATTCATTTAGATATAAATGTCAAAGTTTCTAACTAAATATTTAGCTAGAAGCTAAATAGTTAGCTCGGTAGCTAGCTACTCAGCTAACTAAAGATTATTTAGCTCAAATCTAACAAAATATTAAGCTAGCTCAGAGCTATATATTTAGTTTGGAGCTAAATAGTTATCTTGCTCACTGACTACTTGTTAACTAGATAGTTAGATTCAAACTAAATTCTTAGTTTGAAACTGACATTCATGAGTAGCATGGAAAAAATGGGACTGAAAAATCAAACTCCATGTTTTTCTCTATCAGGCTAATTAACCCAAATTACTGCTGTTAATAATTGACTCTAACTTTAGTCCTCACACAGAAAAGAGACGCGGGAACTTTGGGGGGGAATAAATGTTTTTGGTTTAACTTGGATCATTTCTGTCTACATTCACTTCACGGTCCATCAGGCCTTGTTCTGTTCTCGCGCCCATCTGGCTTCGAGCCGGGACGGCTAAAGTTTCACTGGAAGAAAGAAAGCTACAGTATGCTGGTGGTGAAGGCGCCGCCCCGCTTGTGGCCTCAGGTGGCTGCAGGAAAGCATCGGATCGGTCTGGAGTCTGACGGGTTGAGGCGCGGCGCCCGGACTCAGGAGCAGCCGCAGCGGTCCACCACCATGGACGGGATTTTACCGTAGATGATCTGCTGCATGTGGTTGAAGTAGAGCATGTTGATGGGGGACATCTGGGAGGGGGTGCAGCAGGGGCCCACGAACCCCCGGAGATTGGCCTGGTTCACCAGGTGGGTGTGTGGGTACTTCTGCAGGTGCATGTACTCGCACTCCCCAGAGCAGTAGTTGGCCTTGTAGCGCTTCGGGGCGATAATCCAGTCCCAGCCGAAGTCCTCGAAGTCCACGGTGAGCGGGTAGCGGCAGCAGCGGGACTCCAGGGAGTTCTCATCGCAGTCCAGACCCGAGTCTCTCCGGGCCCTCCGGCGGCCCTCAGACACCTTCACCTCCATGAACGGTTGCTAAAAAGACAGAACACGATCAGACGGATAGGACAGCTAACCATTCGCTAGCTAAACACTTAGCTAGCAAGCTAAATATTTAGCTTCAAACTAAATATTTAGTTGGCTTCAAACTACCTTCAAGCTACTGTACATATAATATGTAAATTCAATTGCTGATAACTGGAAGTGGACTATCAAAATAAAGGCTTCCATGCCGCTTCATGAACTTCTGTTTTTAAATCTCTTCTTCATGTGTTTTTTCAGTTCAGCTGAAAACAGGATTGGTGGATTCAGTCTCACCAGCAGGAGATCATGGAAGTTCATAACACACAGCTTTTATTTTGATAGTCAAATTCATCTTAACAGCACGTGAATTTGCATGTTGGCTAAATATTTAGCTCTGAGGTGGCTAAATATTGAGCTAACTCAGAGGTAAATAAATACTTAGCTAGCTCAAAGCTAACTTAATGTTTGGCTAGCTCAGGGTTAAATATTTACTGGTAAATCCCAACTTTCAGTTTAATAGTCGACTTCAGATAAATATTTATCTCTGAGCTCCTAAATATTTAATTTCTAAAGTATATATTTAGTTAGCTCAGCGCTAACTAACTATATAGTTTAGACCTACTTTATTATTTAGTTTGGATCTAAATATTTAGCTTGGTAATTAAATATCTAGTTTGAACAGTGACATTTATGAATGAATGAATTGGAGAAAATAGGACTTTAAAAAGCAAACCTCCATGTTTTCCTCTTATGACCAGCTAACTAACCCAAATTATTTAGCGTCATTCTTGACCCTGATGGAGCAGAGTCAGCGTTCAGCCTCTAATTTCCTCCTGGCAGCGAGTCTTCAAACATGTCACGGAAACATGATGAAACCGTGACTTTCAGAGAAATTAAATCATCAGACGGTTGGTTAGCTGCTGCTGAGGCCGGAGGCAGCGCTGGAGCTGCTTGTCATCGATCGCCCAGGGTGTGTGTGTCTGTGTGTGTGTGTGTACAGGCAATTACTCTGATTTGCAGAGTCACACAGAATGCTGTGAGGAATGCGGAGCGGCTCGATGTGATTGGTCCAGGTGAGCCTGGAGTCCAGCCTGATTACTTCCTGTTTGACCGCCTGCTGCGGCTGAACGGCAGCAGAAAGAGGAGAGAAGTCAGACTCCATAAAAGGTCAACTGCAGTACGGAGGAACTGATCAGATTATCGATCACTTAACGTTTAAAAGCTGCATCATCAGACGGATCAAAATATGAGAAGAAGAAGAAAGTACCAAAAAATAACAAAATCAGGCAAAATAAAGGTCAAAAGGTCAACCTCTTTCTGACCAGAAGAAATCATATTTTACTTATTTACCTGGAGTTTATTTTGAAAGTATTCCTCTTTAGATTTTAGCTGATTTCTAACTTAACTCTGAACATTTTACAGTAGAGGTGTCCAAACTGCGGCTCAGGGGCCGTTTGTGGCCCTTAGAATGAGTTTTGGTGGCCCCTGATAATTTTTATAATTTCTAAAGGATAATGTTTTTAAATTTACTTCTTAAATTAAAAATATTTCCTGAAACACAAAGTATTTTTAGTTACTATTCATATCTTCTTGTTTTTGCTTTGAATTTAATATAATACAGATTTTATGCTGTAAACATTGTTGATTTTTTTAAAGTTGATCCAAAAACTTAAGAATCAGAAAAACTTCTTTAAATCTGAAACCCTAAAAGTATTTTATTTTCTACTTTACTGAGTTAAAATATTGAATTTTAAATTGATTTATAAGCAGATATGAAGAAAAGTATCAACAATAAAATAGTTTTGCTTCTTTAATTGAGGGGAAATAAATGAACTTGGTGATTTTGAGTGAGATTTTGCTTTGTCACTTGTTGCTAAGGAGATTTCTCTGCTTCTGGGATGGAGAGCCCGCAGCATCACTCTGCTCCTCAGACAGAAACCAAAACACGACTTTGACCCTCATGCTGTTTATCCGGCTGTAGAAACGCTCAGGAATCGGTTTCTGGACCTGGCAGCAGCTTTAAGATGACCTTTGACCCAACACACCTGCAGCTCAACGCTTCACGCAAAAATCTAAAGCAGAAAAATCTTGGGACCGACCGGTTGGCTTTTCTACAAAATGATGAGAAAACGCTAAAATTCAGATGAAGTTCTAAAAAGCTTTTCCTGATCAGAACCGTTGGGTTCTGGTTCTGTGGAGCCGCAGCATGACGGAAACAAAACCAAGGAATCTTTAACTTGTGTTTTTTTACAGTACAAGGTTGAACTTTGCCCCTCCCCTACATATTTCTGCTGATTCATCACTAATGATTTTATTGATGAAGACTCCAAACCGACCTTCCTCCATGAGAAAACCTGATTATCGATGACAGAACCCGACTGTCGACATGAAGAACAGATCCGAGGTTCTGATTGGACCAGAATAACATCAGAAGCTCTGCAGGCCTCCCTGCCTCAGTAAAGGTCAGAGGTCATGGTTCAATGGTGAAGAAGAGAGAAAAATGGCCTCCAAGACCAGAACTACGATCCAACGCTGTTCACCAAGTCCGAGCGGCCTAGTCAAAGCCCAAACTTAAATCCAGTTAACACCAACATGTTGTTCCAACGAGGCTCAATTTACTCAGCAGAGCGGGTCAAAGGTCATCCACAGTGACCTTAAAGCAAGTCGACTGGGAATGATAAATGTTTCTAGAAATAAACATATTAAACATTTATATGATAAATGTGAGTTTATTGTGTTTTAATGTGTTTTTCTCAAATCCTGGACTTTGTTTCTGTCACTTCCTGGAGGATTTGGCCTTGGCTGTGATTGGCTGCTTTTCATCCAGTAAATACTCTGATTGGATGAAACGGATCTGCTGCGAGTCTTAAAGAAACACTTTGACTGTGACAGATACAGAACATGTCAGATCAATAAGGAGCCATGACGTCAGCAGGAAGCACAGAAGCCATGACGTCAGCAGGAAGCACAGAGCTGCTGCTCAGCGACGCTAATTATTGTTTGCTTGCATAAATATATTCGCTCACATCAGTTTGACTCAAACCACAGACAGGCAAAAGTTCATGAAAATGAAGGAAGTTAAATACTTTCTATCAAGCTGCTGGTCTTCAGGGTGGGATCACCAGAACCGAGTTGATTCGGTTCGTTTTGTTTCCTTAATAAATTAATTCCTGGTTTAAAAACATTTTTTCTCTTTTTCTAACTCGGTCAGTTTAGTGGAATTTAAAGTTTCCTGCAGTTTTAAAACTGCAGGAAAATATAAATGACATTTGTGGCTGAAGCTCCGAGCGCCGCACCTCACCGCACCTCACCGCACCGCACCGCACCGCACCGCACCTCACCGCACCGCACCTCACCGCACCTCACCTCACCGCACCGCACCTCACCGCACCGCACCGCACCGCACCGCACCGCACCGCACCTCACCGCACCGCACCTCACCGCACCGCACCGCACCGCACCTCACCGCACCGCACCTCACCGCACCGCACCGCACCGCACCGCACCTCTCCGCGCAGCGGACTCACCAGCCCGTCCTCCCCGGCCTGCACCGCGGTCACCGCCAGGTCGTTCCCCCGCGAGTCGAAGGCCTTGATCTCGATGCCCCAGTTGGTCTCCGGCTGCCGCAGCCACACCGCCACCACCTGCTTCACGTCGATGCTCTGCCACGAGCTGACCCCGGCGTTCACGTCGATCTTCAAGGAGCGGATCCGGACGTGCCTCCAGCCGCCGTCCGTGGCCGGCATGAGGCGGGAGATCTGCAGGAACACGGTGGTCGCTTCGGCCGCGGGGCGCATGTGCACCCACAGCTGCGCGCGCACGATCCGCGTGGCCTGCAGCTTCTGCTTGAAGGAGAAGAAGCAGCACGTCGGTTCTCCGTCCTCCTGGACCGCCGGGTCGGCTGCAGGAACACAGAGCAGGACAATATTCACAGGTAGAACATGGAACCAGACGCGGTTCGGATGAGTTTTAGATTCTCCTGTTCGCTTCGTGTCCAGCTGATCCTGCAGGCTGCGAACAGAACCAGAACCAGAACCAGAGCCGCTCGGAGCTGCAGCTTCTGGCTTCATGTCAGAAGGAAAGAGATGAAGGTTGTTTTGTTTGGGAAGCTGAACTTGGAGCTGCGCTTCATCTGAGGGCGGATTCTGAAACTTTATGGATCCGGAACCTGAATCTCATCATCACTTCATTTCCTTTGTCTCTTTACCTCGTTTTATTGTTCAAACGTTTTAAAACCCAATAAATAAGTCAATATAATTTGTTTTGAAGATAAAATAAAAGCTTTACTGGCGTCTGTGATGCGCAAAACTTCATTTTACCAACATGTGCAATAAAAATAATTTGTGTCGCAAACTGAACAAAAACACAATTTGTAAACTTAATGACGCTTAATTCATCAGAATCACCAAAATACTTCCAGGTAATGTCAAAATTTATGCTTCTATTGAGTTTTTATGTCCCTAAAACTTCATTTCATTCACAGAAATCAATAAAAACAGAAACTTTGTCTTGCAAACACCAACAGAAATATAGTTTTTAATCCTGGGAATTTCTATTAATTCACTACAATCACCGGAAACATCCTGATGTCTCAATTTGTCTCTTTTTGAGCGTAAAGCTTCATTTAAACTCTGCCAAAAACCTTCAGATGCACAACCTTCTTAATCTTAATAATGCTCCGATATTCATCTTAAGATCTAAAACTCAGAATGATGACAAAATAGAGCGTTTTCTTTGCACTTCTGTTTGGGGAAAAACCTCATTTTGCACAAAAGACGCTAAAAAAGCTGTTTGTTGTCTTGATAAGCTTCAGTAAAAAGCAACTTTATTACCATCAGCACCCAAAAACTCAAAGAGATGCCAAAATAAAAGTCGTTTTGTGCGTAAAACAAGATTTTACGCACAAAAATTGTCAAGAAACCGACCAATTGTTCTGCAAGAAACACATAAAACAACAAGTCTTCGGGATTCTTCTTCATTCATATCTTCACAACCAACATCTAGAATCTCCATGCGACGGGAAAAAAAGCTCCTTACTTGCAGTTCTGAGCGTAAAATGTGTTTTTACGCACAGAAGACGCGTTAATGGAGCAGAAACGGAGCTGGAGGCAGACTTACGTTCAGTGGCCATGATCATCAGAGTCTCGGTGGTCGCGTGCTCGTCGTCCTCCTCCGGTACCGGATCCCGGCTGTCGTCTCCCAGCACGTCGTACTGGTCCAGCAGCTGCTGCAGCGGCGGCGCTTTGGGCAGCAGCAGCTGCACCGCGTCCCGGCTGATGTTGGGCGCCTCCTTCATGCGCAGTTTGCTCAGAATCTGCGACTTGATGGCGTTGATCCGCATGGTCTTGATGTGCTGCCGCACCTCATAGGTCAGGCACTGCTCCGTGTCCGTGGGGCTGGTGGCGGCGGCCGGCTGCGGGTCCGGCTCGCTCAGAACAACTGGACCCAGAACAGCCAGCAGGCTGAGGCACAGCGCGGTCCTGGACAGGTGCATGGTGTCTGCTGCTCGGCTTCAGGTGAACAAGACGAAAAGATCCGCTGCGACGTGATGCGCCTCGGAGCTGCGTGGGGAAAATGAGCCGCGCTGACGGGCGTCATAGTTTATTAGCGCGCAGCTTTTTATACTCCAACTTTCGCCTGTTACGTGGCAACAGAAACCATGATTGGCTGGAGAGGAAACGATGGATTCAAACAGAGGAAGGAGTTTTATTAGATGAATCAGATTGAAAAACCAAAGCTTGTGAAACATCTTTCAAACAAACAGGATAAAAAACTTTAATGTCTCAGTTTTTCCTCTTAAAGTCTAAACATTGTAAATATTGTAAATATTGTCCTGCAGCTGCTGATCGTGGAGCAACTGAAAAATATTTTTATTAGTTCAGAATTTTGTTTATTTTCCCTAAAAATCTCCAGATTTAACGATATTGTTAAACAAAAAATATTGATGATTTAAAAAAATCATCAACATCCTTATTAATGTTTGTGTTGAAGAGACAGCGCCATCATGTGGCGTGTTTTATATCACATGAGGACGCGTCAGTGGTTTGAATAAATACATAAATATTAAAATAATACATGAAAGAAACATTATAAATGATATGGAGGATCTGCGATCCTAAGTTTTCACCGTTAAAACTTTTTCACATTTTGTGACGTTTCAACAGCAGATTTGTTTCGTTTGGAGTTTTTGAGACATAATAATTCATAATTCTGAAGAAAAATAATCCAAAATACAATCTGAAAAGTATGAACGTTCATAAAAGAGGCTTAAAAACCCAACAAGAAGTTATAATATTGACTTTTAGTAATCAGATATAATAAGATACAAAGTTATAATTATGAGATTCAGTAATAATTTCGATTTTCAGTCATGTGAGATTTTGTCAAGCTTCCGTAGAGAAACAGCCTGATTTCCATAAATATAACTTTGAAAGTCAAAATTATGAGTAGTTATTCATTTTTTTCACTTCCTGTTGGGCTTTTTATTTTTCTGTCATGGCGGAAACGGGCTTCAATAGAAAGCATGACTTTTAGAGTAATGAGTCAGTTTATTTTATTTTTTTACTTCTCTTGCTGTGTTTTTATTACTTTAAATATTTTACAATCAAAAATTGTGCCAGGCAGTTATATCCTCAAAATCTTGTAACTTCAGTATGTTTTTGGTAAGTTCTCTGCGCGGAAATTACGTCACAGGACGCACAAAACGCACACAAAAAAGAGTCGCGAGTAACGAATAAATGTGGAGTTAAAACAGAATCAGGTGTAATAAAATCCCTGACAGATTTTACTAAAGTTATTTCGGGAAATGTCGAAAAAAACCCCAACAACAACAACAACAACAACAAAAAACACATTCTGTTTATTTGTATGCTTTATTTTGAAAGTGACTACCGGAAGAAGTGTTCCTGGCTCCAAAGTCTCATTGACCTCTCGTGTTGTGTCTAACCACAGCTCCCAGTCCCGCCAGTAAAGATGCCCTTCGTCGTCCTGGACAGTAACCTGCCTGCCAGCAGCTTCTCCCAGGATTTCCTGAAGCGGTTCTGCTGCGTCACCGCGGCGGCGCTGGGGAAACCGGAGGACGTGAGTACCCCCGACCCGGTTCCGCCAGGATCAGAAC
Source organism: Brachyrhaphis roseni (assembly GCA_903066815.1). Classification (NCBI taxonomy): domain Eukaryota; kingdom Metazoa; phylum Chordata; class Actinopteri; order Cyprinodontiformes; family Poeciliidae; genus Brachyrhaphis; species Brachyrhaphis roseni. The sequence continues at coordinate 25,804 of CAEFZY010024961.1, read as the reverse complement.
CGACCCAGTGAAACCAGTTAAACTCTGGTAGGATTGGAGGCTGCTGCTGCTGCTCGGGTTTTCCTTTAAAACCGGTGTAACAGATCTGAGCGACTCCAGTTTATCTGGCGACCAGAACCAGAGGAGCCAGCAGGGGCGACCCAATGTTTTATGGGACCTTGAGCAGAATTAGATGCGGGGCCCCTCTTCCTGTTCAGAACAACAGAGATTCAATACAGATTGGACGGAGTTTAATTGGCTGATTAATTAGTTATTATTTACAGTGGAATGTCAGATTTTTCTGTGTTAACACCAAATTATTCCTGGTATTTTTTTTTTTTTTTTCTTATAGCATATCTTAAATATTCAAAAGAAAATGCAGCTTGTGAAGCTGAGATAAGTATCCGCTATGCTACTTGACGTATGCTACTGGCTACATTGCTAATCCAGGAGAACTGTTCATTTTCCTTTTTGTTGAGTGGAAATAAAGAAGTTAGCTAAGTTTCTACTGTGTGCATTAATGAGTTTTATGGTACAAACTGGCAGTTCTAAGTATTTTAGAGATGATCTCAAGTGTTTGTGGATTAGCTTACATTAATTATTATGTTAGCATAGTTCCTTAGAGTAACTGAATAAGTTTTGAGCCGACGTCTACTGCGACTCGTTATGAACCAGCCGAACTGACCGGACGCTCTTTTCCCTCCCAGAAGATGAACATGGTGGTGCATCCAGGGCTGCCGCTGCTGGTGGGCGGCTCCTGCGCGCCGTGTGTTCTGGTGTCGGTGTCGGCCATCTCTGCGACGGACAGCGCCGAGAAGAACAAGGAGCACAGCGCCAAGATCTTTGGCTTCCTGACCAAAGAACTGAGCCTGGCTGAAGACAGGTGAGCTCCCCCTGCTGGACGTTTCTATAAACGCTGCATTCAGTCAACATTAACAGAGAATGTGTCACTTTGTCACTTTAGTTCCTGCTTCCTGATAAAAATGAAGCTGTTATTAATTTAAATCAATAATGAAAGAGGAAATAATCCAGTTAAAGATGCTGAAGCATCGACAGAGCCGCCATCTTTGTTTCTGCTGACAGCTTCCTGTTTGACTGACGGGACAGGAAGTGATGCGTCTGGTTTGATGTGATGTTTGCAGGATTGTGATCCAGTTCCTGGAGCTGCAGCCTCACCAGGTGGGGAAGAAAGGAACCGTGATGAGCTTCCTGTGAAGAACCAGCAGCAGACGACCTTTAACCTCTGCCCATTCCAGAATCCCAACTGGAGATTTGTACTGTTGAAATAATGTCACGGTTTAAAGTGAAGCTGTTAATTCCAGAAGTAGAAACCGGGTCGGTTCGGTTCTGCTGGAGGAACCTGAGCTGAAGACAGTTTGGACCCGGTTCGTCTGAATCGGCTCTGGGATCGATTACTCTTCCTGTAGATGAAATAAAGACAGAATGTTGAACAACAATCATCTCTCATCACTGCACATCCCATAATACAAAATACTCACGTTCTCTACTTAAGTAGAAATAATGTTTTCAAAAATACTCTAGTAAAAGTAAAAGTTTTACTCACTGTTTGTGAAATTTACCTAAATACAAAAACTAAAAAGTCATTTTCCAGACAAAATGACTTTCAATGTCTAAAATGCTCAGAAACTTCTAGTCATACAGTAGCAGTAGTTCACTCACAACATGCTCTGTGCTGCTGTACAAATTTAAAATACTGATAGTTTTCCTTCTGAAGGATAAACGCAGCGCGTTGGAATCGTTGGAGCCAAAAACATAAAATGACTTTTCAGGCTGCAGATGGAGAGTCAGTCTGGACCAGATCCTCTGGTTGGGTCAAAGCCTCCATGATGTTTTCCTCACTGGGTTTTTGTGCTGGATGTGGATTTTACGTTTTGATCCGAATCCACGTTGATATTTATTTCATCATGGAAATAACGAACCATAAAGTAAGGAGTGGAAAGAACAGACACGCCTCTTAAACTGTAGAGTAAAAGTAAAAAGTCGTCACCAAGATAAAACCTCAAGTATTCGATAAGTGAAACATGCGATGCAGTAGTTGTCCAGCGTACTGAGGATTCCCCCAGCAGACACACCATGTTGGACTCAGATGTAAACAGCTGCTGTCGACAGTTATAGACGTCATGATTCATTTTATTTGTTGTTTCTGTTTTATTTATCTTGGATATAGAAAATGTCTCAGTTCCACATTTAAAGTTTGATTCCTGGGACAATTTATGGTCCAGTAAAACCTCATCACAGGTTTACCTGTCAACAAAGACAATAACTTTTACCAGAAGTTATTGTGATAATAATATTGAGTGAGTTTGTCCTGGTTCCGTCCAGTAGACCACTTTGTGTAATCTAAATGATCCTAAGACTTGGTTTGAAGACAAACTAGACCATGCCAGTATTTTTTTAAATCTCTGAACCAACACAGAGCATGTTGTGACTAAAGAAAGAAATAATGTATTTAGTAGAACCAGTCAGTTGTTCTGGTGCCGCAGTTTTAGAACCAAGTCTGGAATTTGAGCTGCAGTACATTTTTTCAGACAGCAGGTGTCGTAGTTTCCCCCATTGTCCGGCGGCCTGGTAAATGGGTTCGGAGGTTCGGTTCTGGAATGTGGGAGTTTTGGGCCGAACTTCCGGTGTTTTGTGAGGGGAGGATCGTTAACAGCTGCAGCCGCTCAGCGTTTGGTTCTGCAGTGAGACGCAGACATGGTGGTGGAACTTTATCTGGACCTTTTCTCTCAGCCATGTCGCTCCGTTTTTATTTTTGCGAAGATGAACAACATCCCCTTCGAGTTCAAGAAGGTTTCTCTGATGGACGGTGAGTCTCCTGTGGGGGTCAAAGGTCGCTGCTTCCAAACCCAAACGGGTTTGTGAATAAAACAAAACTTTGCTCGTTTTTTTCTCCACATGATGAAAAACTTTATTTACCTTGAACTCAAAAGTTTTAGCTTCATTGTTGCTGAAAATGATCCATCTAAATAAAATGATCTTACACTTTGCTACAAATATTAATCCATAATTTAATAATTGGATATGTAATTTTCACTGCAGATGCGTCCTTTGCTGCAAATCATGAAGTGTTTACTAAAATAATGCTGTTGTTGCATTTCAGGCATAGAAATCTTTTATTTCTTATGTAAAAATGGATTTAAATTTATTTTCAGCTTTAAATGTACTTAAAGAAAGTTTAAATGAAAAATCAGCCAGATGTTTATAAATCAGATGAATCACCAGAATAATCAATTACTAAAATAATCGTTGATTGTGATTAGCGCTGCACCGATCGATTGTTAACCTGATCTGCTGACTTTGGGCCGATATCGGCTTTTATTCAGTCTGAAAAGTTGGTACGTCAGAAACTGATGTTAGAATTGGACAGATGTGGATTTCCAGATGTTTGTGGATCGGTCTCTTATCTAAGTATCGGCCAATCGGTGCAGCAGTTACATTTCCTGCAGACTTCCTCTTCCTCCAGGAAGTCTCGTTTCCTGCTGGTCTGCCATGTTTGTTTGGGTTCCAGGTGATCATTTTGGAGATGAATTTGGGAAAATCAGCAGGATCAGAAAAGTTCCAGCACTTCGAGACGGAGACTTCTGCCTGGCTGAGAGGTGAGTGTTTGCTGAAAGCGGCGGTTTCCGTCCCGATGCGTCCTGACGAGCCGCCGCTCTCCTCCAGCGTCGCCATCATGCTCTACCTGGCTGAGAAGTTCCAGACTCCGGACCGCTGGTACCCGGCCGAGCTGCGGCTGCGCTCCCGGGTCAACGAGTATCTGTCCTGGCAGCACACGGCCATCCGGATGCATGGATCCAAGATGCTGTGGATGCGGGTACGTTCCCCAAAACCCGACGCTCAAACTGGTCCAAACTGGTTCCAGTTCAGGACAAAGAGACGTTTTATTTTAGCCAAATGCTTCATGATGATGAAACCAGAAATAAAATTAAGTTTGATTTTAAAAAAATAAAATAAATTTGGCAGTAAAATAAAAAGAAACGGAATAAAAATCAAGATATTCTTAATATCAGCTGTAACATTTCCCCAAAATAATGTCCCAAGGACCGTCGCTCGTTTGACCCTGTTGACCTTTAGCAGTTCTGACCCGATGCTTCGTCCCTTTGAGACACTTTGGGTCATTTTTGACTTTTAAGATTTTGTTAAATCTATTTTTCTCTCATTTCTTCATCAAGAAAAGAAGCTTTGTCATAATTATTCACATGTTGATATACACAGATAAAAATCGGCTGTTATGATTAAATCTATTAAACGTTGAACTTTAGCAGCTTCGGGTCTCATATGGTCAAAATATTCACGTTGTTTTATCTTTGTTATTTTATGGTTGAAGTAAATCAACTGAACTTTTGCTCTTTGAAGACAAACAAGGCAGAAAACTGATCTGATCAGTGATTACTGATCTGATCAGTTATTAACCAGAGTGAGACCCAGAACCAGGTCAAAGGCTTCAGGCAGAACCACTTCAGCCCAGGAAGCCTTAAAGGGCCAGGCACATAGATCCACTTTACACAATCAAGACAATATGTTGCCTTCAGTTGTTTTAAAAATTATATTTATATCAAATATGACTTCATAATTTAAAGCCTTGAAATTGGGCCTCTGTCTCTTTAAGAAGCTCCGCCTCCAGGAAGTCATCCAACATGGCTCCTCTATTAACCCTTTAATGTTTTTACCAGCGCTACTCTGAGCAGCAGCTCCTATAATGAGCTCAGCAGGTGTTTGCTAATTGCTGCTGGCTAGTCTGAAGGAGCTGCACCTCGAAGGCGGGGCTAGGCCCAATCAGCTGAATGGTTGCCATGCAGAATGAATGTTTGTCTGCAGTTCATGATACCTAAGGTCTTTGGGGTCGACGTCCCGAAGGAGAAGATGGACGGAGCGCTGGAGGACCTGAACGCCTCGCTGAACCTCATCGAGGAGAACTTCCTCCAGGATCGGCCCTTCATCGTGGGGGACCAGATGTCTCTGGCCGACCTGGTGGCCATCGTAGAGATCATGCAGGTGAGCTGAAAGGGTTAATTGGGCCAGAACCAGGAGCTGGTTCCTCTGGAGGGAGGTCCAGGTCGGTGTTTATCCAGGGAGGCTGACACCATCCAGACTTCCTGAAGGTCCTTCAAACTGCTTCTCTCTCATTAAATAGACCAAAAATTAAAAACGAGGAATGAAAGTGTTTTCTAAAGATCTGTTATCATCTGACGAGCCAAACCGAGCAGCTAGCTGTCTGGCTACCAGCAGAGCGAAGCAGCAATGAAAACCTTCAGGATCCGTCGGTCAGTGAGACGGGAAGCCACAGGTTGTTGTTCTTCACGCCGGACCAGTCCAGGAATTCAGCCCAGAAAACAATTCTGATAGCAAAGCAAATATTCAATTATTAAATATTTAGTAAATGATAGCGAGCTGAACATGCAGTTTACTAGCAAAACATGTTTAGTTTAAACATTCAGTTAACAAGCTAAATGTTTGGCTTGATAAGTAGATATTTTGTTAGATATTAAGTTAAATATATTTTCTTGCCAACTAATTATTTAACTATGAGCTAAAGTTAAGTTAGCTAGCTAGTTAGCTCTGAGGTCATTTTTTCTTTCTTGCTAAATATTTAATTAGCAAACAAAAAATGATTTACTAACACAATGTTTCTGCTAACAGACCAATATTTAACTCCAAGTTAAATATTTTTGTTTGCTAACTACATATTTAGCTTTGAGGTAAAAATTTTGTTAACTTGTTAGAAAGATAAAAATTTTTGCTTGTTAAAAAATATTTAGCACTGAGTTAACGTGAGCTAATATTTATTGAGCTAGCCCAAATTTAACTTGCTAGCTAAGCTAGCTAACTTTTTTCCTTTTAGCTCAGAGCTAATTATTTAGTTAACAGAATATATGAAATGCGATTCTTCTCTGAGCTCAAACCTGAATCTGAGTTTTTAGTGTTTCTGTTTATCAAACAGAAAAGTTCGGCTGAAGGACGACGTGACTCTGGTGCTTTATTTAGGCTTTATCTGATGTTTTTCCTGCTGCTGTTTTTGAAGCATGAAGAGGAAGTGATTCTTACCACTTCCTGAGGATGAAGGATTGCTGCTAAGTCAGCAATGGTGATGCTATCAGTTGAATGTTTGTTCCGTTTTGCACCTGATGACCATCAGAATCTGACCGAACTGCTTCATAATATCAAAATATTTAGCTCTGAGCCAAATGTCTAAAGATTTACCAGCTAACTAAACACAAAAAGCTCAGAAGGAAATGTTGTATTTTGTTGTAAGTATGACGTGGAAACGTTTCTCTTCTTCTCCTGTCCACCAGCCGCTGGGCGCCGGGCTGGACGTGTTCGAGGGCCGACCGAAGCTGAGCGCCTGGCGGGATCGAGTTCAGGCCTCCATCGGGAAGGATCTGTTTGACGAGGCCCACCGGGCCATCCTGGGGATGCAGGGCAGCATGAAGCAGGTGGATCCCAGCAAACTGGAGCTCATCAAGCCAAAGATCCTCCGGATGTTCCTCTGAAAAACAGGAGAATTAAACCGACGTCGTAATAAAACCAAACCCTGTTTAACTTTTATTCTAATGATCCTGCTTATATAATGTTGACTAAACTAAACCTGGAGGTCTGGGAAACAAACGAACTGATTATGTAACCGAGAAGTGAAACATGATGCTTCTCTGAGATTTCTGGAATGTGGGTCATTAGGCAATCGGCTCCGTTCTGCTTCATAACCTGTTTTTTAATCTGTGGTCAAACTGAACTAACAATAAACTTGAACTAAGTAACAGCTTGGCTCATGTGGTGTTTTGAAGATAAGAAATGTGGATCAGAGTGAACTTTAAAGCTTTAAGGTCAGGAAAAATAGCTGCTGTTTGAAAGAATGGGGAGGTGCTGCCACCTGGTGGAGGAACTGAAGCTGATCATCTTCTGAACTTAAAGAACCAAAATCAACTAAATGCACTTAAAAAAATAATCAAAGTCAGACTAAAGAAATCTGACTTTCGGTTAGGAAATTTTCACAGCCTTTGAATCTGTTAAATTTTTCTATATTTGTTACTTTAAAACCACAAACTTCAGTGTTTTACAGCAGAAATATAATTTATTCTGAATCAAGTGTAAAACTGTTTGACCAGATATTAAGCTTGTTTAATAAAAATCTATTTAGAAACCAAATATTTACCTTCAAACTACATATTTAGTGACCAAGCTAAATATTTAACCTACCATCTAAATATAAATTGTGCAATAAATGTATAACTTACTTTGTAAATATTTAGTTTGAAACTAGATATTTAGCTTCAAACTAAACATTTAATTTGAAGGGAAATAAGTATGTAAATATGTACCTTGTTTATCAAATATTTCGATATTTGCTTGACTATTTGTTTATTATATTTACTTCAAATATTTAATAGTACTTCAACTAAATATAGCTTTACAAATGAATGTTTATTTTGAAGGTAAATATTTTGTTTGCTATAAAATATTAAGCTTGTTTACTAAATATTCATCTAGAAACTAAATATTTAACTAGTTAAATAAATATTTATCTTCAAACTGACATTTATGAATTAATAACATGGTGACAATATGACCTTGATATTTTTTATTTTGTTAAATAAGCCTCATTATTATTTCTGTGTCCATCAGTGGATCGTCATGTTGTCAACATTTGTTGGGTTTTATTCTAAGCCCCGGGCTGTTGGTTCGTCCAGCAGGGGGCAGCAGCGCGCCGCCGCGCCGCTGCGGCTCGGCTCGGTGCGCTGCGCCCCGGACTCATCCAGAGCGCCGCTGCGCCTCGGCGGAGACCCGCTCCTCTCCTCTCCTCTCCTCTCCGGACCGGACCGGACCGGACCGCCTCTCCCTCCTCCTGCCTGCTGCGGAGCTCCGGCGGCCGCACAGCGACCTGCCGGCGGCGGAGGAAACCTCCAGCATCGGGATTGTTCCCCCGGTTTAAACCCGCCCAGATTATCTGTCAATCTGGCACGAAGCGGCGCTTCATCCAGAACAACAGCCCACAGAAGAGGCAAGTTAGATCCGGATCTGGGATTTTACTGGGTTTGTTGGGTTTTATTGGATGCTTGTGCAGGATTTCATCCCTCAACGACCTTGCGTTGTTCCCGCTGTGGACGGGAGGATTTTCAGGGAACGGAGAGGAGCGGGATCCTTTCCTTCACTCAGATTAAAGTATGTAGATCTCCGCTGGATCACATTTCCAATGCAACATGTTTGTGTGACCTCATCTGATGTTTGATGACCTTTCGGCTCTTTAATGGGGTCAGATGCTCAGGTTGGGTTGACCCCCCCTTCCCCCCCCACGCCCACTCAGACACTCCGCATGTAAATCATTGATGGACTTCACGCTGCGTGGAGGAAGATCCGTGAATGAAGCACATGCTGCGAGAATCAGGCTGCAGAGGAACAGATGGGACACACAGGCTTACACACACACACCCACCCACCCACACACACACACACACACACACTGCACTGTCACAGGCAGAGGGATTGAGTCATAAAACTCTCCAGGACAGAGGGTGAGGGGAGGCCTTGACCTCCACTCTGCCCTCCCCCCAACCTTCCTCTGGAGGCTTCAGCTTGTTTTTCCTCCTGATCGTAGATTAGGTTTGACTTGGGACCAAAACTGCAACATTTGTTCCATTTCCAGCTGCTGCTTTTGCAAACCAACCAATCCGTCCGAGCAACCTGTTCCCCTCCTGGCCTGTGGGGGCGCTGCACCAAGAACCACTGAAGGAAACGACACTAAAACCTCTGGAAACCTTCCTTCAAACAAAAATGGCGTCAGATTTCAGCGGTTGGATGATTTCTCTTTAGTCTGTGGCTAAAGACAATGAGTCATTTCTCCTGCTAGCGCTAGGCTAGCACGTTAGCTTTGGTTGTATTTACCCAGAATTCCCTGCGCTTTAGTCTGCTTGGCATTCGCATTCAAACCGCACCAGAGTTCACTTCAAACAAACTCAGGTTGAGGTTTTGTAGACGGTCCAGTTTCTGTTCCAACTTCCAGAAACGAAACAAACTTTCTAGTAAAAGTGGGATTTTTACCATCCACGTTTCTAAAAGCTCATTTTATCTGTTTTTGTTTATCTAAGCTCAACAGATTTCTCGTCCCGTCATTTAGCCTCAGTCACCTTCTGGAACATAAACCAGTGATCTCTGTCTTCTCGTCTCCCTCAGCTGCAGCATGAGCCTCTCTGTCGGACGGAGCGGGATGTTCTGATCGCCCAGCTTGGCTCAGCGATGGAATCCAGTGGATGACAGCAGCTGAAAACTCCCAGACGGAGGAAGAGGAAGTCGCCTCCAGAGCATGGGCTGCGTCAAATCCAAGCGGAGCGCCGCGGCCTCCCGGCACGCCAACTCCACAGACAGGAAGCCCACGAGCGAGAAGGCCTACCTGGTGGGCGGGTCGGCGCCGGGCTCGGCGGACGGCTCGCCGCAGGTGAACGCGGCGCTGCTGGAGTACGCCCAGCGGCTGTCGGAGGACATCGTGGCGCGGGCGGTGCAGCAGTGGCTGGAGGTGGACAGCCGCTACAGCGACATTCCCTACATCGAGTGCGACGTTCCGTGACGGGAACCTTCAGTCCTTCACGACTCGACGGGAATCCGGTCTGACTGGACAGGATTCATCCTGAAACCTTCCTCCAAACGGACCAAAGCGATCTGATCACAACTCTGTGACACTGAGGTGGAAGATTACCGGTGAAGCCAGGAATCCCGTCTGACCCTTGACCCCAGTTGGAAACTCTCCCTGGAGCTTCTTTCACTGCCACTACTTCGCCTTAACCTCCGCCCTCCGCCAGGCGGGCCTCCTGGGCCGCTGACGATGCGTTCTCCACATTGGGAGCTTTACAGGATCTGACTCATCAGACGAACCAGCGAGACGTTTCGGTTTTGGTTCATCCATTTTGGCTACGTTCACACAGCAGGCGAATTCGCCCAATTCCGATCTTTCACCAGTTTGTTCGGAAATAAATCTGATTATTTCCAAAGCATCTCAATGCATGTCGTATTTTATTCGACTTTTATGTCGTTGAGGTGAAAGTGCATCATAATTCTGCACCAGAAGAAGAAAGACGTAAATCTGGACATAAACAATGAAAATTATAATCATGAACTGATGAAAGAAATCTGAGTCAGTTGGAAAACTTTAAAAATACAATTTCATTAGAGTCGTTTCCATTAAATAAAGAAAATTAAAATCACATGAAGAAGACCACTTCCTGTAGTCTTTCTCTTCTTCATTTCCTCCAGTAGTAACATCCTGTTGTTGGTCCTGCGTGTTTCCACTGCAGTAAATATACTAACTTTGCTAAAACGCTCTTTTGAAAAACATGTTTTTTTCTAAATTGCTGTTTCCTTTGAGTGAATTTATTTTTGTAATTCTAATTTGTGTAATTTCAAAGCGAATGGAACCGCAGCTGTTGAGGCTCATCCAACCCACTTCAGGTCCAAATCCACCAAAGAAATACGCAGAAAAAAAATCGGATTTTAGCGAAAAATCGGAACTGAGTCTGAAGACCTGCTGTGAGAACGTGAACTTTGTGCCGCCGTTGGTGATAAACTTCCTGTGGTTGCTTCAGGAAACTCAGCAACCAAACCAACCAAAAACTGTGCAAAAGTCAGGAGTCATCAGACTGAAGCCGTCTGCTCAGACAGACGGGCTTTATTGAGGCTTTTTCAGTTTTTCTACCGTTTCTTTGGTTAAATAGATGAAAAACACCAAAGAAAACAAAGTTTGACAGAAATAAAAGAGATTTTAGCTCCAACCAAAACCTGAAAACGAGTTTCAGGACTGGAACTAAAATCATTTCAATCCGGTCATCATCAAACGTTTTACAGACTTTCTGAAACTCTCAAAGTTTTTCTTTGGGTTTTATGAGCTTTTTTTTTTTTTTTAAATTTATAAATCTGATGGTTAAAAATGTTTAAATTCTCATAATGACTGAAATCTGGCCTTATTTTCATTCGGATGAAAAAATATCAAAATCTGATAAACAGGCAGAAAAATACAAAAGTCAGATCTCCAGCAGAGGATGGAAAGTCTTCAGGAGAAATAAAAATATGAAAAATGGCCTAGAAGAGCTAATTATGTCGCATATTTCCACATATTTAAATGAGTATTTGCTGAATGAAGTAACTTTATGAATAAGTGGATGTTTATTCTTGTTGTTTACGTCACAGCAGCCATGTTGGATTTTAAATTTCCTACTTTGGAGTTAGAAATATACATTTCTAACTTTAAAGAAGTTGAAATCAAATAATCAGAGACAATTTCTTTATGGAAAAAATGAATAATTCTCCTTTAGGAAAACGGTTTAATTTTGGGATTTTTTTATGGATTTATTTGAAGAAATAGAAAAGTTTATTCCTTTCATGTCTAATTGGGTCATCAGAGGTCAGGAGCATCAACAAGCAAAAAACAGAAAAAAATCTGATAAAAAACCCCAAAAAACTTCTAAAGTCCAAAGAAAAACATCCAGAAAGCCTGGAAGGAAAATATAAAGAAATTCAGATAAATGAGGAAAATTCAGGTCTGGTTAAATATGTCGCCCAGTTTGGGTCAAAGTCAGATCAGGTTTCCGTCTCAGTTCATCCAGACTGAGACCTCAGAGGTAAAATCTGTGAAACATTTATGCCTTCATGGTCATAAAGACCTTAAAATGAACCAAAAGGGCCTCAGAAAATAGTTTCAATGTGAAACTGCGTTAAATTCCCGCCTGTTTAAAACAAATCAGGTTTCATTTGGTGACGGTTTCTCTCCTCTTGTCCGATCGGCATCGTGTGATTTTTGTGTCTCTAGGGAGATTTAAAGATCAATAATCTTTATTAAAACTTCAGTCTTCCATCAGAAGCTTTAGGAAAATGTTTTTCCTGTTCAGATCCAAACTGTCGGCTCAGTTGTTTAAAGTGGAGCAGGAGGAACTGGGCTGAGAGCAGCGCAGCTCTAAACCTCACAGGGAAAAACTCCACAAATCCAAACCACTTCAAGCTGCAGGAAAAAAACACGTCGACCTCAAAAACACACAAACTACAACCTTTTACTGAAAGGCCACTTATGTTCTGTTTGGGAAACTTTATAACTATAAGAGAAAAATCCTCTTCAGGAATCAGGAATCAGATCTGTAGTCAATATTTCTGCAGAAAACACAAAATCAGCAGTTTTAGAGCAGCGGTGTCCAAAGTGTGGCGCTGGGGCCGATTAGAGGACAGGGAAGGATTTCTGTTTGGACTCAGCTGCTTTTCTGTATCTAGCAAATCACATTTATGAAACTAAACTGTTTTATTTCGAACCTCATCTTTGTTCCAAAAGAAAAAAAAGGAAGATCATTTGTAATCAAATCATAATTTTCATTTCAGAAAAAAAACCTGCACAGGTTTAAACCAGTGAGTCTGGAAAGGGATGAATTCAGGAACAAACATTAAAAAGTTACATCATTTTAACTGTTGAGAAGAAAAATTATGGAGCCATAAAGAAAAAAAGCCAAAGTTTTGCTTCCAGCAGCAATAATTTGAGTTTCAAAAGAGAAAAACAAACATTCATTTTTCAAAGTTATTTTCTTCATTTTATTCTTTCATAAATGTCAGTTTCAGCTTAGAGTCAAATATTTTGCTTGGAGCTAAATATTTAGTTAGCAACATTTAGCTTGAAAACGACATATTTACACTTGCTTAGAGTAACTAAACATTTAATTAACTAAATATGTTGTTAATGTCTTGGAAACTAAATATTTAGCTCATCTAATATTGAAAAAACTCAATATTTAATTTGCTAACTGAAACATTTCTTTGGACAGATATTTGTTAGTAAAGTTTTAAACTTAACTTTAGTTTGACTAAACTCATTTCTAACTAAATTACTAACATGATGAAAATACAACTTTGAAAAATTAAACCTATTTATTATTGCTGTTCATATTTGAATGTAACTTTACAAACATTTTCAGAGTTTTAGTTTTGTAGTTTCTGCTCACCTTTAGTTTTCTACCTGCAGAACTAAACCTGTGGAGGATTTTGTTTTGGAAATGCATCTTAAAGGGCCAGTTCCACAAACCTGTCTAAAAATTATGTAATTTCATTAAAGTTTAGTTTTGGTTTCCCACTAATTACAATATTTAATGTTTTAAAGGTGAATAAAGCCGTTTGTTGAGACGGTCGATGATTATTTTCCGTTTTTGGTTGTAATGATGAGAGCAGTGAGTGAATATCCAGGAGGAGGAACGATTCTTCCTCTCCTCCAGGCTGAACCGTCAGAATGTGGAAAATCTGCTGCCTTCAGCCTGTTTGCTTTAGAGCGGGTCAAAGGTCAGCCTGAGCGCAAACAGAAGGATTTACAGCTGCAGAGCGTCGGTTTTACGGTGGAGGAAGCATTAAAACGTCTTCAGGTGAGACTCACCTGTGAAGACAGAACAGGAAGCAGCAAACGTCCCAAAAAACCAAAATGGCTGCCAGGGCAAGAAGACGGGACAAACTCCAGGCACGGCGGCGGAAGGCTGATGCTTGGGGCTCTGAGCATCAGGAGAGCTGAGACTGGAAAACAAACTAAATACTTTAAATGAAATATTTAGGATAACTAACATTTAGCAAACAATATTTAGCTAAATATTCAGTTAGCAAACTAATTTGGTTCAAAGAGTAAATCTAGATTGTTAACTAATAATTTAAAAAACTAAATATTTAGCTTGTAGCTAATAAATCTGAAGCTAAATATTAAGATGGCAAATTAATTTTACAGCCCAAACTAAATACTTAGTGACTAAATGACATATTTAGCTTGCTAATTAATAGCAAGTTAATTAGAAAACTAAATGTTTAGCTTGGGGCTAACAGGTCTCTGTCTAAGCTAAATATCTAGAGGAGAATCTGGACAGACGGGACCAACGTCAGGGTGATGGTTACCAAGACGATAGCAGCTGAAGCTAATGCTAAAGCTTTAGTTTGCTGTGACTGGTGCATAAATGAAGCTGTTTATGACTTTATTTGATTTATTTTCAGTTATTTTGATCATATTCCAGGATCCGGTGAGCAGCAGAATATCTGCTCTGGTAGTTAAACTTTAAAATAAGACATGCAAACGCATCACTTCCTGTTTTTACCTTGAAAAAATGTTGGTTACATAATAAACTTTTTTTATTGCTTTCTGCTTCTGACTCATAAATAATGCAGAGCTGGAGACGCCATGTCTGGGGAAGAGGTTTCACCACAGAACAATTAGCTGATTAGAAATAAACCAGAAAACAGATTTCAGTTTAATGAAACTATATTTCATTTCTCTACAGTCACTAATAAATCCTGTTGCTGCATTATTAATAATTAAAAAAGAACTAAATCATGAGTGTTTGTGTTGGAGAGCGATCCGAGTGGCATCAGCAAACACCCAGGGGAAATGTCATAAAGCACTCAGAGGTGAGGTCACTTCCTCTGCCGGCTCCAGAGAGCTGCTCCGATCCAGGAGTCTGGTTCTGATGGTTCAGACGAGGCCCGGCGGTGGGTTGGTCAGAACCTCAGGTCCTTCTCCCCCAGCGAGGCGAAGCATTCGTCCACGAAGCGGTCAGAAACCTGGTCCAGTGACGGCGGACTCCAGCGCGGGTTCTGGTCTTTGTCGATCAGAACTGGAGAGGCAGAGAGATTTCTGACATTTAACCGGGTCGGCGTGACCAGCAGCGGATCGCTTTAACGGCGCCGCATCGTCTGCTGAGGCAGCGAGGAGCAACATGAGAGCGAGATCTGAAAAATCCTCCAGGCTGATTTTACTCTACAGTCAGACTGAAATCTGAATCTGATGGACATGAAGAGAACAGAACTGGAATAAATCGAATTCAACTGGTGGAAATCTATAACTGGGTTTAAACTGGACGTGATCATTTACTGTAAATTCAACTCTAATAAAAATAAACTGAACTGAACTGGAGTGGATTTCTTTGGACCAGAACCAGTGGTTAGTGCCGCTAACTAACCCTAAAGCTCAAATCATAAACATTAGCACTGCTAATGCTAAGTGCTACACGGACACAGTATTTAGCAGAAGCTAATGCTAAGTCTGTATTCAAACCTGACATGCAGCAGAAACTAATCCAACATAATATTTAGCAAAAGCTAACACTAAAGCACCAAATTCATTTAAAATGATATCTGCTGTAAAAACACTCCAACCCTTTTGCACCAGTTTAATTTTGCTCTTACTAGAACTTGTCTGTGGAGTTCCCAGGGTTCCATCCTGGGTTCTCTCCTCTTCAACATCCTACAGATTCTACAGAACAGCAGAACGTAGCAGAGCGCTAACTCACCTGCCCGAACGCCTTCGTAGAAGTCATGACCTCTCTGGAACGGCAGAAACAAACCAATCAGACGACAGTTTACTAACACTGACCACAGTCCAGCTGCTGGACCAGAGAAGTCGTCACGTCTCCAGACTGAGTTTAAAACGCTGCAGAACTCTCCGGCCCGTTGGGTTCTCACCATGCAGGCCTGGCTCAGCCGGTACTCCATCACCAACACGTCCTGCAGGCTCATGGCGGCGCCGGCCTGCAGTTGCCTGAAGGTGACCTTCAGCGACGTGGGAGACATTCTGGACAGAACCTGGACAAACCATGATCAGAACCAGAATCAACACGGTTATTGTCCTGGCTCGGTTCTGATGAGGCAATCTGACGCAGTAAAAACGACAGAAAAATAATATTATTGGATTATTAATGCTGGTCAGATCTGTAAGGAATGGTCTAACTGGGAAGACTGGGAGTTTACTGATGGAGAATCAAAGGTATAATTTTCAATAGTGAGATATTTACTCTAATGAGTTAGTGAGTCAGGTAGTTAGTTAGTTGTAAGCAGCACCTGACTGCATAAAGCTCAGCGCTCGCTTCTGTGATTGGCTGAGACGTCATTAAACATCTAAACTGGGGTTAATAATTACCACAGTAGGACGTTGAACATCATCCCAGTTCAGCCAATGCTGCTGCAGAGCGCTGACCTCCAGGGTGTCAGCTGACCTCCAGGCTGACCTCCAGGCTGACCTCCAGGCTGACCTCCAGGCTGACCTCCAGGGTGTGAGCGCTCTGCAGCAGGTTTCTCTTGGCATGGAGGAATATTTCTGCTACTTTCTCTCCTCTGAGTAAATCAGTCTTTAAGACGAACCTGGACTTGTTTCTTAGCGAACTCGGAGCCGTCGGCCTTCAGGTTCTGCAGGATTCCCTCCATGCTGCTGGAACCGAACAGCCTGGAAGGAGAACCAGTTCACACCAACCAGTGAGGGTTTCCACCAGTTCACCTGCTGGTTCAATGCAACACGTTTTATCACACTGTAAAAAACTCACCTGTCAATATCAGTCGTATGTTTGTCCAAGACGAACGGTTTATCAGAGTCCAGATCACTCTGTGGACAAAAACAACTTTAGATACAAAACTGCCTGATGGTAAAAAATATTGAAAAATCCATTAAATAAATGTATTGATTACTGAAAACAGCATAACAGCATCTTTAACCCCCTGACCTTTGCCTGGAAGGACTCCAGCAGTCGGGAGACGTCTGAGTCCGATGGAGACTTCAGGTCAACGAGCCGCTGCTCCAGCTCTGGGATCTACCACACAAAACTTCACATTTTGGCCTTGTTGCTGAAATGAGCTACGCAAATAAAATCGGATTGATTTTTATTAGAAGCCAATCTGATTGGATGTTTCATGGAAAATGTACAGATGAAACCAGATATTTACATAAAGAGCAGAAAACAGAAATAAACTAACATGCCTGACATTAAAGTGTTCCAGTTTTAGCTCAGTTAGGATTAAAAAAATGTGATTTTTAAAACCTTTTGTCAAACTTAGATGTTTTCACCAAGTTTATCGTGACTTTAAACTGTTTTGGAGAATCTATGTCTAAGTGCAAACATCCTGGGATCGGGTCAGGACGGAGACTGGTGTAGCGCTTTAGCGTTAGCATTAGTGCTTATCATAAACATTAGCACTGCTAACGCTAACGCGCTACACCAACACAATATTTAGCCCTCAGAGACAAAGACCTTAATTTGTGGAGAAATGTCCTGGTCTGATGAGACTGAAACTGTTTGGACTTAATGACCATCAGACGCTTGTCTTGTACCATCCCAACTGTACCGGGTCCAAATGGGAGTCCAGATGGACGACGTCCCCAAACATTTAGCCAGGTGGTTCCAAGATGACTTCCAGACTAACACTGAATCTGACAATGACCTAAAACATTTTCTGTCTTTTTATTCCAACATTTATCAAATAAACTAATTCAAACAGGATTCAGTCTGGATAAAAATGTTCTTCTAATGTAAATATGAGGTGACAGAGTGGATAGTCAGATCTGCTTCAACACTTCGTCCTGTGATTCATTTGAACAGGCTTGGTTCTGATCCAGAGCTCCAGCAGAACCATCCGGCGGACGGTCTGTCCTCTGCCGCCCGCTGCTCTGACCCACACCTGGCCGCCGGGCCTGTCAGGACCAGTTGGCACGACTTAAAAAAAAGTCCTGATTCACCCACTGACTCAACATCTGGCCCAAACCGCAGCAGCGCCGGTCCGCCTCAGACCCGTTCGCCCTCGTTAGCTGGAGCTGCTTCACCTTCTTAGACTCTACGAAGTGAGTGGCGACGCCGGCGCGCTGGACGTCCCGTCCTTTGAGCCGGAAGCCCGTCAAGGCGAGGAACAGCCCCAGCTTCCCCCGCAGCCTCGGCAGGAAGTAGCCGCCTCCCACATCAGGGAACAGCCCTGTCAAAATAAAACAGCCACAGCTGAGGTGACTGAGGTCATTTCATAAGTTCATCAGACTCCTCATGATCCAACACATCGCGGGTTATTTATCCGTTTCTCCTGTTCATTTGACCTCCAGCTGTGTGTTACTGGGATCTGGACCTTTCAGAACAGTTTTTATTGTCCGTTAACCGGACTCAGATCAGCTCAGGTCCTCCAGTCCAGCGGCGCCACGCAGCCAATCACAGAGCCTCCTGGACTACTTCCTGTTGGTTGGATGTTTTTATGTTGATTGGTTGATTTTTAGTTGGATGTCTGGGTTGTTTCTGAATGAGGTTCTGATAATATTAGACATTTTATTTATTTATTTAAAGAACTAAAAACTGCTGAGCTTGCAGTTTGTGGTTGTTTCTACTTCCTGTTATGTTTTGTTGATGATGTTTAGGTTTGTTTTCTTCACAGGATGGAGTTTCTCCTGGTTTTCTCAGCCTTCGGACATGAAAGGAAGCAGCATGGATTAGATGAGCTGACCCGATTTACGGCTGGAATATTAGAAATGTGTCAGATTATAGCTTTTGTTCAGGATGCTGAAGGGGGTCAGAATAAATCTGATAATCCGGTTACAGGAAGAGTTGATGTTTGCACAAGAGGCCGACTGTTTGCAACGTAACGGAGTGTAAATAAAGGGGAAACGCTGCGGTGAGACGTTCAGGGTAATCAGGGAAAAACTGCATGAACCAACAGATTACATCGTCTGAACCAGCTGCAGAGTCCCAGATACCGTCTCCATGGCAACAGCCTGATCCAGGAACCAGAGCCAGAACCAGAACCGGGACCGGGACCAGAACCAGGACCAGAGCCAGAACCAGAACCAGAACCGGGACCAGAACCAGAACCAGAACCAGAACCAGAACCAGGAGCAGAACCAGGACCAGAACCAGGACCGGGACCAGAACCAGAACCAGGAGCAGAACCAGAACCAGGACCAGAACCAGGACCGGGACCAGAACCAGAACCAGGAGCAGAACCAGAACCAGAACCAGGACCAGAACCAGAACCAGAACCAGAACCAGAACCAGAACCAGAACCAGGACCGGGACCGGGACCGGAACCGGGACCAGGACCAGGACCGGAACCGGGACCGGGACCAGAACAGAACCAGGCTAAGCGCAGCAGCAAGGTTTCATAAAACCCGAATAAAATCTCAGATGTAATTTCAGATTTTAATCTTTTTTTCTCGTTTTCTTTTCTTACATTTTTTTCTTTTTTTTAAATCTTTTCAAAAAGTGCCTTTTGTTTGAGTCGTATGAGAATAATCAGAATATTATCATAATAAAAACACAATTTTAACAAAAAAAGACTGAACACGTGTTAATGAGAAAAAAATTCCAATATTGATCAGGATCTGATGGAAACAGATCGATTAGAATCCTGATGTGATGCTGATGTGTTGAAATATTAAGTATTTATAAAACATATTATCTGTAAAACTAGTAAAACTTCACAAGATGCTCCACGTGCCGCATTTTAATTTTTTGTTGAAATTCTCATCAAATCGACTTTATTCTGGTAATTTAACAACTTTTTCTTCTAAAAAAGAAAAATTTGAAGTCAGAATCCAAGTAAATAGAAGCTAAAAAAACGCTTGTTAAACAAGATGGCCGCCCTGGCCGTGCTGATGTCACTTGTAACTATGGAAACCCAAGTGTGATGGAGAAAATCCAGATTTTCCAAAAGTTGAATCTACAAAAACAAAAATTTGATAAATCTGAAAATCTTCTGAAATTTCCTCCATCAGTCCAGAGGCCGCAGCGGCGTCTTACCGATGGCGCGTCTTACCGATGGCGCGTCTTACCGATGGCGCGTCTTACCGATGGCGCGTCTTACCGATGGCGGTCTCCGGCATGGCGAACAGCGTCTTCTCAGTGGCGACCCGAAAGCGTCCGTGGACCGACAGACCGACGCCCTGCAGGAGGAAAACAGAACGAATCAAAATGAAAAGCCGACCAGAGGCTCAGAGAACAGTCCAATAAAAACAGGACAAACTTTAACTAGACCATAAAAACAGAAGCTTTCATGGTGACAGAACCAGAACCGCAGCTTCCAGCAGGAAAACAGAACCGGAGCTGAACCAGGCAGGCTGAGACCCAAAGCCGGCCCAAGGCATAATCAACACACATGGCGTTAACCCCGGACCAGCAGGGGGCAACCAAGAGCATTGATGCTTCATGCATGAAATAATCCTGACATGAAACTGTATTGGATTCTCTGCAAAAAACTATAGAAACTGTTTTACATAAGTTTTAAATGTTTCAATTTAGACATTTTAAGACAAATTTACTAATTGTGAACATTTGTAGAATAAAACAAGATATACCGTCAGTATCGGCTGATTTTGTATCATATGGTATCGGTTCGATTACTAACCCTGGATGATATTAATAACCGATTTATTTCCATCTATTTCCTGTTTGTGTTTCTATAGATGAAGTGGAGCGATGAGTTGCACAGAAATTTAAATAATCTATAGGTAAATATCAGTTATCAGCCTCATATCGGTGCATTCCTAATCATCTTAGTTTGATATTTACATTAATAGTTTTCAATTGACTTGTACAGTTGTTTCCATTTCTTGAAGATAAAATCTCATTCATATTCAGAATGTAAATGTTTTCAGATGAATTTGGAGAAAAAAAAACAAATTTCAATCAGAACTCCATCCTGACTTCACCGAGGATTCAGATTTATTCAATAATGTGACGTTCAAGGAATTAGGAAAAAATCTGTCAAAAGGTGCAAATAACAAATCAAGGACAGTTTAAACCAGGGTTTCCATGGTAACCAGATTTCAATCCCAGGTTCAACAGTTATATAAATATATGAGATCCACGTTGATCCAAATGAGATTCAGATCAATCAGAGTATTGATCCCTGATCTGGAGTCTCTGAAAATGAAATAATGAAATAATATTTGAAGCAAATAAAACCAGTTCCAGGTTTTCTGGGGGGAGTGGTGAGTTAAACGCCAAGCAGCAGCAGCAGAACATTCTGGTACCAAATAAGGCGAGTCTGCTCCGCCTGATGTAAACAGACAATCCTCCGGTTCTGATTTACAACCTGCAGGCTGGAAACCTGGAACAGAACCAGAACCAGGGAGCTGGGACATCTGCCTGAAAACTGTTTCCTCTCAGCAGGACTCAGACTGCAGCTGGCGGCGACCTCTCTGTCCCCCAGAGGTCAAAGTTCACAGCCCACCCCGTTACGTCAAAGGGAAGAGGTCCGACTCTGATGACTCAGCCTCCACTCTGACAGTCCACAGACCCGGAACTGATCCAGTTCTGATCCAGGACCTGATACAGGATCTGGACCAGGACCTGATCTGTAAACAGGAAGTCTTTCCATATTTGGTCCGTTTCCCCCTGCAGAGCGTTGCATCATCATCATGGTTGGTTCTGTGCTGACCGGCGAGCCGACCTCAGGCTCAGAACGTCTCAACTAAAACCAATAATCACTGCGGATGTTTCCAGAACTTCGTCACATTCAGCAGATATAAATGTCTGCTGCCGCTTCGGACCAAAGTCCGAGTTCTAACAGTCAGGAACCCGTCTGGGTCAACGGTTCCGCTCCAGCAGCAGTTCACTCACCTCAGGTTTCGTCCAATCAGAGGCCAGCTTCCAGGTAACGCAGGAACAAAGCTCTCTACTGACACCTGCTGGCCCGTTTAACCATCGCAGCTCATTAAGAAACAATAAAACATTTAAAGCCTGATATGAAACTAATCTATGATGGAGTATTATGGAAAAACTGAAAGGTTTTATATTATTAAACTAACTCAGAATATTACCAGAAAAAAGTTGTAAAATTAAGAAAAAACAAAGTTGTTTTAATGAGACAAAAATCTTCAATAAATTCACGAGGCCTGAGTCTCTGGTTCTTTCTCCTAAACATTCAGTTATTTCCACAATCATTTCAAAGCTCTGCTACCGATAAAAACTTGATCTTTATGAGTTAAAAAATGAAGAATTTCTTTAAGATGCTCAACTCATTTAAATTTTTTAAAATTATTTCTAGTGTAGGCGTCTCAATAAAATCCCCACTTCATTTGTCCAGTATTACAATTTTATTCTGGTATTAATATGACTTTATTCTAGTATTATTACAACTTTATTGTTGTATTATTATGATTTTGTGTGACTTTGTTCTGGTACTTAAACTGTTTTTTCTTAGCCGTAATACTCCATCATTTTAATCAGGATAAATTCAATTAAGTTGAATTATAGAACGCTAATCTCACCCCTCCCATCGTTATTCCATCAATAATGGCGACATACGGCTTCCTGTAGGATCCTGAAAAGACAGAAAACCTCTTAGAGGCAGCAAATCACATTTAATCCCAATAAAACACTGAATCTTGTGGTTTTGATGGGACAAAACATGGAAACGTCCAGCAGCTGGATGTAAACCTATGGCGTTGTTCAGCATGTATTCCTCCCGGAAAAAGTCCTGCGCGAGGGAATCCCCGACCTTCCCTGCTTCTGTGACGGCTGGGAACGAAAACAAACAGCAATGAAGGAGAATCCTGAGGAAGGAGCAGGAAGTGACCCTGAGCTTGACCTTTCACCTCTGATGTCGCCTCCAGCACAGAACGCTTTCCCTCCTGCTGCCTTGATGATCACCATGTCCGTCTCAGGGTCACTTTCCCATTTCTGGAAACAAAAAGTAACTCAATAAATCATAAACATCCATCAGTTAATTACAAAGAACTGAATCTGTTATCAGTTCAAATTAGATCAAAACAACAAAATAAAAGTAATTTGAGTAAATTAGTCTGACAGCAACAGGAGCCGAATCAGCCAATCAGAAAGCTGCTCGTGATTTTAAATAAACTTTTATTTTGCCTTCATTGTGAAGCTGCAGGACATGAACAGTTAAAAGTTACAAACATCACCTTCAGGTTTTATAAAAACATCTCAGTTTTCTCATGACGGTCAGAGCTGCACTGATGGATGTTTAAAACCCGACCTGCTAACTTCACTTTGTTCAGCTGAAAAGAGCTTTGAATTGTTCAGTGTTTCCATTTGATTCTGATCTTTAGGGTCACGATTTCATTCAGACACAATTTTTATATTCAAACATTTTAATGATTCTGTTTAAATTATGAGTCTGACAAGAGAAAAATACAGTGTAAACAAATAAAATGTATTTAAATCACTCCCAGCAGGTTGCATCAGTTTATATTTAAACAAAAATATGTTTGTGCATAAAATTCTGTATCTTGAATCACCAGCATCAGGTTAACTTGGCTGCCTGTCTTTTTCTTAAATAAAAAATATGAAAGGATTCATCAAAATTCACGCAGTGGGTGAGTGGATGTAGGTCGCTCAAAAAAAGATGAACAACTTAAACACGTTTTGAAATCGATATTTGAGAATTTCCAGGATTAGGAATTGTGATTTTCTCGTTTTTCTCTACAGAAAAGAAACGTTTTGTCAAGTTTTCAGGAATTTAGCAAAAACAGGATCAATTTTGTCTGATTTAATTCAGTGAGTGAAAAAGATGGACGTGTGTTTTTATTGGTGTATGTAAACTTGTGGATCGGCGGGATGAATGAAATGTTTCTGAGTGGACGGCAGAGCGGCTCCGCCCACCTGCAGCTGCGGGTGGATCCGTCGGATCATGCTCAGATTGAGCGCGTTCAGGACTTTGGGTCGGTTCATGGTGATCACTGCGGCCCGGCCCGCTTTCTCCAGCAGAACCTCTGGTTCCATGTGACCTGACATCTGGAGGGAAACAGAAAGATTTAATGCTAAACAGATACTGATGAAAATATCAGAGGAAATAATTCAGTAATTATCATAAATTACTGAGGTCCAACAGCTGCATAACTTTAAGTTTAAACTGATTATTTTACACGTTTAACTGACTGAGATGTTTTTCTCTTTAAGTGAATCTGTCAAATAAATCTCAGTGATGGAGCAGATTTATTAATATCTATGTAACTGAGGCAGAAGTGGCTTTAATCAGCTGAACTAAAACCTTCCAGAACCTGAAATTCTCAGTTCTGTTTCTGTCTTCAGTTTCTCACTGGTTCTGATCCTGATGGAGGTTTTTACTTCTGTTAAACTTGTTCTTCTCTACTGTCGCCACATGCTTGCTCAGTGTGACGGTTCGCTGCACACTCAACTGACTGGGGCTCCTTAAATCATTTTTAGCATTTTATATTTATGACTAGTACATATATTTACTATTTATTATTTGTATCCCACTTATTTTTATTCCCATTTTTTATTTTAATCTGTCATTTTATTTATTTTTATGCCTATTTGTAATTAATTCTTAAATTAATTTGATTGTTTGTTTTCTTTATTATCTTACACAATTTGATTTTGACCAGTTATTATAAATAAATAAAGGTTGTGGGTTTGAATCTCAGCCTGGGGTCTTTCTGCATGGAGTCTCCCTGTGGATGTGTGTGTTCTCTCCAGGTACTCCGGAGGTTAATGGTTTGTCTGAATTGTGTATAAATGTCTAAACAGTTTGAGTCCAGAATGTGTCTGATCTGCAGATGTCATTCTCCACCCAGCAGGGTGCTTATTGTTAAATTTAAATGGTGAATTAAGGTTTGAACAAATGAAAACCTTGAAAATCAATGCCTTACAGAAATCTGGTAATCGGTGCCGGTCAGTAAAGGTCAATCGGTACATCGTCAGCTGATACTCACCAGGTGAGCCTGGATTCGCTGCAGTCTGCAAAGAGGCTTCAGTCTGAAAGACAATTAATGATAAACAAGCTGAACACGAATCACATTTGATGTTGTTTTATTTTATTACGCCGCCAGGGGGCGATAACGGGCCTGTCTGTGACTCTAACCTTGCACCTGGTCCTGAAATAAACTGGTAACTTTATTACCTGTTACACTCAGTGATCAGCTAGAACATTATGACCTCTAATTATCTTCCTGCACTGACGCCTGGTGGTGATATATGGGGATAGTGAGCAGCATGTTAGCTTTGGTGTTAAAAATGATGTTATTAGAGGAAGAGAGAAGATTTGAGGCAGTTAGAACAGAGTCACAGTTTGGGGAAATAACATTTTCACTGGCTGTTAGCTCCGCAGTGACTCTAACATACACGCTATACACGTTAAACTTTTTTTAAAAAGTTTCTCTGTTGTTACAAGCAAAATGTCTCAACAAACGGCTGCCGCAACGCCACTTCCTGTACAGCTACACCAGCTTCCGGTGACAACACATACCTGCAGGTAGACGTTAGAACCGTTAGTGGCATTATTATTAATATTATAATTAAGATGATCTGATCAGCTCTGGGTGGCCAGAAGCTGCCTCTCCGCAGAGCTACCGCCGGTTCCTCTGTTTACTTCCTGTTAGAGCGGAAGTACTGCCGCTGATTGGCGGGTGCTCACGTCCGCGACACTGCCACCTACTGGTCAGTGGAAAGAATGCACCAGGCTTCAAAAGTGAAAGTGAAAAGTGATAAAAGAGAATCAGTGAGGTTTATTCTATACTTTTCGTGGTTTATATGCTATTTACTGTATTAAAATGTAACCCTGTCCATGCATAGTGGTCACTGCAGCGGACATCTATCTAAAAGTCATTTTCTTGTGTTGTGGATTTTTACCACTGAAGTGGACACACATCATGCAATACACTATCAACTATTGGTCATCCACTACAAGCGTAAAATATTTTTGTTAAATCTAATTTACCAGACAGACGAAAAAGCATGCCGACCACCCAGTCCCTCCTGTACAAAACTCTTGCAGATGAAAAGTGAGTATTTGTATTTGGATAAAATTACACTTAGAGTCACTTAGGAAAAAAATTCTTAGATTTTTATTTTATTTTATTTTTTTCCCAACTTTTTTTTTTTACCTTAAGAAAACACTTTGCAAAAAATACTGACATAAAGGATCGTAATTCATGCATGAAAGGGTTAAATATGTTTATAAAAGCATATAATTTATTTATAACCATCCATCCATCCAATCATCCATCGTCTTCCGCTTATCCAGGTCGGGTCGCGGGGGTAGCAGCTTCAGAAGGGAGGCCCAGACTTCCCTCTCCCCAGCCACTTGTTCCAGCTCCTCC
>CAEFZY010024960.1:0-29945 GCA_903066815.1 Brachyrhaphis roseni | reverse complement strand
CTTTAATCTGATTACTGGATTTGAAATAGCAACGCGTTAGATTACTCGTTACTGAAAAAAGCGGTCCGACGTCAGTAACGTGTTACTTAGTAACGCGTTACTGACAACACTCATCCTCATCTACAAAAATCTAACATTTTGGGTACGTTTTTTTTTAAATACATTTATTAACTGTTTATATTAAATACTACTTAAGCCTCATATCAAAGTAGAATTAAACTCAATGAGAATGTGGAAAATCACTGGAGTCATAGTCGCAGCGGTAGAGGCTGGGTGTATTACTGACGTAGGATCATTTTTTTCAGTAATCTAATGCGTTGCTATTTCAAATCCAGTATTGCGCTATTTTCTTTTCTAATTTAATTTTATTTCCTCTACACATCTTGGGCAGGGGGCTTTAAAATCCTTCTTAGAGTTTTCCAGACAATAGTGGAGCACACAAAAACACGCACAAATAACTTTTTTTTGTACTGTTGTAACCATTAAACAATCTCCTCTTCAGTTCAACCATGTAAGTGGAGACACATTGTTGATGTTAACATTATAAAATAGCTTTCAGTTAAGTATTGGTAAAGCTTAATGTCATTTTCACAGGTGTTGTTCTTAGCAGCTGCTGAAAGTAACTAAAAAGTTACTTTTAATGTAACTTAGTTACTTTCTAAATCAAGTAGTCAGTAATCTAAGTTACTTTTTTGCTAGTATGTGTATTAGTGTGATTGGGTGAATGTAGCTTTAGTTCGAAGTGGACATTTTTAAATGAGGCTCAATCGTGTTAAATGTGTTTTTTTTTTCTTTTTTTTTAATTACCTGCAAACACCCTGGAAATTTTACTGAAGGTCATATTTTGTGAATCACAGCGGTCCAGGCCAATCTGACTTTTTTTTTTTTTTTTTTTTTACCTCTGCATTAGATCTCCTTACACAAACACTTTAAGAGTTCACCTTCAAACTTTGCCCACCTTTTTAATCAGGACAATTAAAAAAAAACACAAAGTAAATGGTACTGTTACAAATTTTATTGACTGGACAATGTAGCTACAATCAACTTGCTACCAACAAACTTCAAGCTACATGATGTTACCATGAGAAGCTGAGTGGGTCACATTGATCAAAGTGTTCTGAGTCTCGTCAAAAACCTGCCTTTTCACTCAACGCTAAAAGGCACATAAAAAATAACAAGACAAAAGCATAAATATCAATGCAATAAATATATCAACAGCACAACACAAATTGCACCAGAAGTCGATGTTTCCATCATGCTTACATATATTTGTTCTCAAAACACTTTGTAACGTAAAGCTCTGCTTTCTGATGACATCATCACTCTCTACTTAATCCTCAAGATTCACCCCTGTGGTTTCTGCACACATAGAAAAAACAAGTAGAAACTCTTCAAGCCAATGGTAAAAAATAAAGGACAAAAATCTCCACAGAGCATTAGTTGGTTACATTACTAGGTCAGTATATAAGGCATACAAAAAACAACATCCCACACATTAATGCTGAGGTTAACATGAGAAAGTGTCAGTCAGTGCAACAGTTACACAATGTATAAAAAAACCTCTTGAGGTACAAAGTTGTTCAACTTGACACCGAACATTTAAAATGGCCTAACATCAAATTTTCTAATTGGCCTAAGAAATAATAATAATAATAATAATAATAAATAAATCAAAATCACTGTTGCATTGCAACCAATCACAATTTTTTTTTTCATCCACAGAAGAAATGAAACATTCAGGAACCCTTCGTCTGATTCAAGGCACTGTCCAGGTACGCCCGCATCTTCTCCCTGTGAGGCTGGGAGAGGCAGTAGCCCACGGCTTGCTCCGTGTCCGCGATCCGCCTCCGGAAGCGGTCGCGGTCTCTCGCCAGTTCCTCCCAGTGACCTTTGCGGGACGCCTGGCGGGCGAAGGGCCAGGTCCGCATGACGTGGACTTGGACGAGAGGAGAAAATTGCACCTGAAACGAAAAAGAATGGAGAAAATTTTTTACTTCTTTTAGTTATTAAAAATGCGACAAAATGACAAAATGACAAAATTCATTAAAAATGTAGTTTTTTCAAGTTGCACCAATCTAGAGATGGGGCAATTTTCCCTTGATTTAGTGTCGATCACTCTAAATGGTGCATGATAGTTAAAAAAATTGCCAATTTAAAAAGAAGCAGCACATTTTTCTTGTCATTTTTGTTAGTCTTTAGAAATAAATAAATAGAGCCAGTGGGTTATATCTCAAAATAGAAATATTACAAACTGTAAGTGTTTTGACTTTGACTAGCTCTGCAGCGCTGCTGAAACTTGACCTAGCCAGCACCACAGTCAAATTCTCCTGACTCGCTGGAGTCACATGACCAGGATTAGTCATGACGACCAGAGGCGTTGCTAATCGACAAAAACAAACAGCTCAGCTGAGCCCACAGCGGCTGAGCATGTGTTACTGAAACAGGAAAGAACTCTTATCTCTCCCTTTCAGTCACTAAGAGCAGACACTCCCTCTGTCCAGTTAAACTTACACTCAATATGATAATACGCTGTATGAGTGTTACATTGTAAAAATCTTTGAGGGGTCATAAAGGGTATTTCTTTCTACTTTATTCTTCAGCTCATTGACTTCCCCATCTTTTTTAAATCTTAACTGAAATAAAAGTCTATGAACCTTCTTTTGCCTGGTGCCGGCCTTGTTTTCTGTTTTTCCCTCAACAGGTAACCGAGACGTCGGCTCGGGTCTCTTCCACAGCACCAGTCTTTTGTCCTGATGGCGGTGCTGCTTTAACTTTCTGTCCGGCAGAGCAGGTTTGGATGCTTTTATCTGCTTCCTGGTCTTTGCGGACGGATTTGGATCGATGGGTTTGAGTGACGGCGAGGTGCTCTGGAGGCAGGCCTTGAAGTTCAGCGGGTGATAGGGGTCATCCTTTTGGCCGAGAGATTCCCAGATCAGCTCTTCGTTGTCGTCGTCCTCTGATGGAGGACGACTACTTTGCCTCTCTGTCTCGGTTTTGGGAGGAGGTGCGGGGAGTGAGGCTTGTTTACACACTGAGGGGGGTTTGGTCTTGAGAGAGTGGCTGCTGGTTGTGCTGGCAGTGAAGTATAAGGGGTTGTACGGATCTTCTGGAGTGCTGAAGAACTCCCAGAGCTTGTCGCTTTCCTCCTTGTCGACGTCGGGGCTGGAACACTCGGAGCCGGCCCAGCTGCTCCAGCTGCTCTCGCTATCAGAGCGACACGCCCACGCGTTCAGCCGCGGCGGCCCCATTGTCTCCTCGCTGGCCTTCAGGTCTGCGTCGCCGCAGGTTGTGACGTTGAGTTTACTTCTCCCCATGTCAGAGCTGGTCGAGATGCAGGCGGAGAAAAAGAAGGGATTGTACGGATCGCTGGATTTCGACAGAGACTCCCAAAGCTCCTTGCTCTCTTCGCTCTCAAACTCCACGACGTTGGGCTCTTCCTCGCTGCTCCACTGAGAGCTTCTGTCCTCCTCTGAAGTCTCCTGTTTGGAAGCTCTCTCTTTGGATTTGAAAGCTTTGTCGCAACTTCTGAGGCAGGCATCGCTGGAGCTACAGCCGTCGCTGGACACAAAGATGTTCCAGTCGCCGGGGAAGCCCATTTTCCAGGTGGACTGGTGTCCGAGTAGGAGGCCATCGTCACTGCCGCCCGTCCTGGACACAAAGTCATCAACCAGGCCACAGCACAGGTCGTCGGCGCGCAAACTGGAGAGCAGGGCCTCGGCAGTGGCCTTCCCTGCAAACGGGTCGCCGACGTCGGCGCAGAAGTTGGAGAGGGGGTTGGAGCTGCCGACCATGACGCCGTTTTCGCCGTCGAACAGGGATGAAAACAGGAAGGATTCAGGAGCGTTGGAGGCTGTGCCCATGTGCTGGATGTGCTCTCCTGTTTCGTCTGTGATTCTGACGTGGACCTCAAACCTGAACATCTGGAAAACTGGAGAAGAGGAGAAAAATATGAGCAAATAAATCTAGGAGTAAAAATGAGGTTATGTGGAAGTTAATCCTGTCACTTCGTAATACTTTACATTTTTACATCACAGCTATTTCCAGTCATGACTCATTACATTGCTCTCTCTATATATACTTATGCATATTCTAATTTCATTATGGAAATTACACAACTCTAAATTTTTTTACTGTTTCCTGGTATGTTGACTTTCAGGAGAGAAGGATACTAGTTTATAAGAATCAACAGCTGATTCAGCATTAGCTAACATGCCATTAAAATAACAATGATTTTATATTCTGCCTTCTTGAATATGGACCTAAACTGTATTAAAGTTACTTTCTTCTTCCAAATGATAAAAATCCAAACACCACTAGACTGAATATATGTTGCACATTTCCCCACACATTTTTCAATATTAAGAAAGAAAACAGTAGGTAATCTTAAATTAATTCTAATGTCCAAAATATTTCCGTCACATTAAATTCGCTAAATTTGGGGAAAATGTATATATATAAAAAGAAAAAAAACCCTTACAGAACGCGAAAGAATATTTCTTGCAGAATTCAAAATAAAACAAAACCTTCTGTTTCCTCAAATGTCACAATTGTTTCCCTGTCGCTAAATTTGAGAAAATGTATCAAATAAAGAAAAGAAAGAAAAAGCGCTCGTCACATTGCCTCGTTCTTACCTGAAATAAAAGTGTAATAGATGACCTGAACCAGCAGCCGAAGCTGTTCCCACAGCACGGTGAGCATCTGTTTAGTCCAGGGAAGAAGCGCCATCCCTCCGCCGCCGAACCTCTCCATGGCCGTCCGCTCTGAGCCGCTCGCTACTGTAGGAGCCATTTTCTCCCCCGCTTCTTTCTTCTCGGATTACGGCCACCACTAAAAATGTCCTCACGTATTCTGGTATTCCTCGTCCAAAACCAACAGACTCCGCGTATGTGCCGGTGACAGATATGCGTTCGAGTGTTGTCGCTTCATTCTCTGGCTGGTTTTTGCCATTTTTGCGCTCTTTCGTCAAATTCGCTCCAACAGGTACGCCATGTTTCTCTAGTTGTTGTGTCTTCGTTGTAGTAGGAGTGAGTGTCTAGTTGTTGCAACAGAAGACTTTAAATACACGCGGTGACGTCGTCGCGTCTGGCAGTGGATTGGACAGCCCAACTGTCAATCAGACTCAGAACGCAGCTCGTGTCACGTATGACGCATAGAAAGTGCCCGTAATTTCCACCGTAACCAGGAAAGTCCTCCGAGCAGCCGCTGATATTTATGTAGGCTAAAAACAAGATGACGTAAAGAAAAGGCAAGACTTTCATGTGAATCAAAAACAAAATTCTCATCACTAGAAGCCGTTTCAGTTCAGCTAACGCAAAAAACATGACTTGGAGCCAACACTGCTACAAATAGAAAAGAACCACACAGTAATAATGAACCTTTATATGTTTTGTAGGCTTAAGGGGGATATTTAAAGACCACAAAAAAAAGACAATCACATACTAATGAATTTAAATTGTTTTATTTATTCAAAATGGGTTGAGTTTATGCCACCAGAGCAGAAGCTGTAGAGGACTCACTGTAAAGAGAGAAAAAGATTACAATTAAAGATTCACACCACTTAAAAACTTATATTCACATGTTAACAGCTTTCCATATATACAATAATGTTAGATGACTTAACATTACACATGATTAACATATTGTGCTGGATGTCTATAAAAACAGTAATGCCTGTTTATTAGTTTAGGTCAAGACTGAGCAAACTTTTCAATTAAATGATTACTACAATAGCCTTTAACTTCAAGTTCAGCACCTCAAACACCAGTATTCCTCTCAAATAATTAAATTTTAGTAAATTTCATACCACAGTTGCATGAGGTAGTACAATTTTGCATCTAAAAGGTTTAATATTTAAGTTTAATGTTTATTAATGTAAACAAATGCAAAAGTTTCCAATAATTTACTAATATTGCAGGACTACTCACTTTTTATCAGTGAAATATCCTGCCTGCTTGTCTGGCAATATCCTGGCAAACAGGATATTGCTCATTCTAAAAATGCCATTGACATGTTCTTTGTTAAATAAAACTTATTTTATTGCTTTGATTTAAAAAGTCTTTTATAGAGCAAGTCCATGCCATATTTATAGAAAAAAGACATAGGTAGCTAGGTAACGAAAAAGAAAAATGTGTAGGTAAATTACACACAAAAGCAAGATAGCTTGAGCCAGACGTAGCCTTGAAACCACCAGCTGCAGACCCTTGGATTACTCCCTCAGCTATAAAGACCACCAACATGAACTTAAATGTGTGAAGGGGACTGGCAGAGACAGCACCAAGTAGCCATTCTGCTAATTTACCTCCAGCTTTTTCTAGCACAACAGAAATATCACAACTCTTAACAGTGAAGAGCAGGACAATGAAATGTGCATTACCTCAAAGCATCTAATGCACTACAAATAAAAAACGGTCAACTCTTCAGCTAAAGTAGGAATAAGGAATGTTTCAGTAAACAGGGAATACATACTACTTCCAGTTGGGGGCCAGTACTCTCTTGGTCTTGTAGTAACGGGCCAGCCTGTGGATCCTGCTCTCAATGAGAATCAGGCGGAACTTGGCATCCTTATCCTGCAAATGTCAAAATGAATGTGAATTATAGCGAAACCTTCAAAATTAAAAAGACAGACCTTTGAAAAATACAAAAACAAGGTATAATATTGTTTAATATCCAAAATTTGAACCTTTCTGTTTCTCTCCAAGTGCTTCCTGACCGCCACGGCCTTCTTGATGAGGTGGTACAGATCCTCAGGCAGGTCAGGAGCCAGTCCCTTGGACTTGAGGATCCTCAAGATCTTGTTGCCGGTAACGAAACGCACCTGGGCAACACCGTGGGAATCCCTCAGGATCACACCTGGGCAGGGAAATGAAAATCAAAATGACTGGAAAGCCAGAAACTCCAACACAATGAAACTGAGTGAAGCAAAAATGAAAGGCTGGATTATCGTCACATTCCTGAAATTATGGCCAAAATCATTTTTTTGCCCAGTGATTTTTTTTGACCTCAGTCATCTTTTGGCAAAAAACCCCCAAAACAAAACAAAAAAATATAAGCCATTATTTTAGGAAGGTGACATTATGTAAACAATGAGTTTACAGAATTTCTAGATCATTAACAACTTTATATCTGAGCAAGTAGCAATTTTAAAATACCTTCAGAGATAAAGACAAATGTTTCGCAACAGTCACTTTGAATTAATTTCATATCAAACATTTTGTCCTGGTCCTTCTATTATTTGTTTCTCTCCATAGTTAAATAACGTTATTAGACAGAAAAAGGTAAATCATAAAATACCTGAAACCTTACATTAAACCTGTTCATACAAATATAAGAGACCATGAACTCTGAATATTTCTATACAGCAACTTAATTGTCAGGTGTCAAGCTAAATAATTTGTAGCAGAAATGTAATTTTCCTAGAAAAATAAAGTTTCTAGTCAGGCATCTCATTAAGCTCCTCTTTTTATGAACCACAGGATGTCTGAAAACTTCAATCTACTGAGGACGAGTCATTGCAGTATTTATGATGCAATCGACAGTTTTGAGTGCTATATAGTTTTCTCCACCTACATAGTATAAGAACAGCTCATCTTAACTACTAAAAAAACATTTTAAACTAATTATAACCTC
Organism: Brachyrhaphis roseni; assembly: GCA_903066815.1. Taxonomy (NCBI): domain Eukaryota; kingdom Metazoa; phylum Chordata; class Actinopteri; order Cyprinodontiformes; family Poeciliidae; genus Brachyrhaphis; species Brachyrhaphis roseni. The sequence continues at coordinate 22,319 of CAEFZY010024960.1, read as the reverse complement.
TCTCAACAGAGCATTGACAAATTGTGTCAATATGTTGCTGTGGTATTTATTTGATATTATTTATCTAGATATATTGATTGATGGTCAGTTTCTCGAGTTTCGTCAGGATCACAGTCTGACCATTGATTTTAACTTGCTCACTCAGTGTTAGAATCAGGTTCTACAAAGATCTGAATGGAAAAAATAAAAAATTATATTGTACACCTAAAATTCATAATAACCAAATCTATATCTTGTGGATTGCGATTTAATTTTATTTCCCATCCCAGCTAAACGCTTGTGGTCCTTCCTAAGTTTTAGTCTGAGCACACACACAAAAACATAAAGGATGAAGACTCCATGTTAACAAAAGTAACTAAGTCATGTTTGAACACAACCAAGTATGGTACTTTATTGAATTCATTGCCAGGTGTCCTAAAGTCTGTACAGCAGTCGGTACCGGGGTGACAGAAGGCTGGACAATACATTAATATATATTGTAATAGACAAATGATCAATATAAACAGATAATATGTCTGACAGAATATTCAATAATTTCAATGAACTCTGATCAAGAAACGCACAGCATTCTGGGACAGGTAAGCAGCTCAACCTCTCACAGCAACCTACGCAAGGTAGGTGTTACCTAGCAACAGCCAGAGTTGAGGATGTTGCACTTACTGCTTAAAAAAACCAGAGAATTGGAATACGAACTGTGGACAAAGCATGAAATGTCACTCTACCAGTTTGGCAGTATTTCAGATATTTAAAGAAAAAAACTAATAAATGTTATCAATAGATTGATATGAAATATCACAGTATGTTTCTCAGCCACATCGTTCAATGTCAGTATCAGCTGCAATAAGTTCCCATTTTATTCTCTCCTGTTTGTGTCCATAACTTTTTTTTTTTAGCATTTATGTCTAATTAATGTGAGCATCTGCTGCTGTGAAACTGTCCAACTGGCTAAATATTACATTAGCATCTAGAACGCAAGTCCATAACTATATGAGCCAACAATTATTTCCATCTAAGCAGTTCTTCGTGATATGAATCTTTCGATATTTCATGCAGCTCTAGTAGGTATGTTATTGAGAATAGTGTCATGAATTTGCCACTTCTGTCGTTCCTCATTGCTGGGTTTGAGTTTAATGCAACAAGTGATTACTGTTCCATAACAAATGATTCAAGTGAATCATACACAGAATTTAATTGATCTTATTTTATTTATTTTTTTAAATCCCCATTGTTGTTAGCTCAAAACTGTCATTCCAACAAAACTGATTACTTCAAAGAGTTTTCTTAAATGTTTGCATAACAAACAGAAAATATTCTTTATCTCAGGTTAAACTTTAATGTTTACTTTGAAAAATTATTAAGATTTATTACCGACAAATAACAATGGCAACTTTTAAAACATGTTTCCTTGATGTTAGCTGTTCAGATTTCATTGTAGATTTAAGGAAAACTACCCCAAACATTTGGCTTTTAAAATGCTGCAAGACAATTCAAGATCTTAATATAATCCGAAATGTCTGCAAGCAAAAAAATAAAGAAATAAATAATATGGAATATTACTGGAATTTTGAGGCTCTCTAAAACAATCACCAGTTCCTCAGTCTAACCAGTTTCAGCACTTTTAACATTTTATGACTTACCAATCTGAGAGGGAGTCAGACCCTTTTTGGCCAGCTTGAAGATCTGCTCTTTTACATCATCAGATGTGAGCTTGAGCCACTATGAGAACAACATCTGCGTTATTAACCAGAACAACAGACCATCAGGACCGATCCAGAAGAAATATAAGGCCTACTTACAGTGGGAACACTGCGCCTGTAAGGCAGAGCTGACTGGGACAAACCCTTTCTGAAAACGGGAGAAGAAATAATTTAATCAACAGTTTGGGGGAAACACTAAAGGCAGTCAGTACAACAGTTAATATATTAAATAACACGGTATAAAGCTATTATTGAGCTCGTGGAAGCGAAAGGGCCGGCTAATGCTAGCTTCAAACATCTGCTAACGATACAAACCGAGACCAATACATGCATTTAAAAACTTTGGTTTCAATAACTTAAATGTGCATGAACTTTGAAGATTTCTTCGGCTGAAAATATATAACCTGTGAGATGTTATTATAAAGTAACACTCCTCTGAGCATCAACTGTGCCGAGTTGCTAATGTAGGCTAGCTAGAAATAGACAAGCATCTGAAGGTCCGTCTATGATGCTTTTTATTCGTTTTGCGACGATGTAAAGTTAAATTTTTTTAAACCACAGTCCACATTTATATGTTTATCAGCGTCGTCGTGAGACAAAACCCGACCTGCAGCCGTTTAAATCTAAGTTTTAATGTTAAAAGAAGAGCTCACCCGGGAGCGTGCATGCGACCCATGATGGCGGTAGAGGAAGAGAGGCCGCACACGCGACAGAAGGAACGATTTTGCGCCTGAGTCGGAAGTGGCGTAGTTACGTGAGACGCGGTTTCCTGTAGGCTCTCATAAAAAAATGGCTCTGCTTTTTTGATAATTAGCATAGAAAAATCTACCTAATTAAGTTTTAAAGCGGTTCTATCGTTTTAATGGAAATGCCCTGTGTCTTTATTTAGTTGTCAGTTCCCGAGAAAGCTGCGTTGTTCCGAAATTCTTGCCAAATTCAACATAATTATTTGAATAATAGTTTTAGACAAATTAATGTAACTGGTCATTAGAATTTATCCGCTGCACTTTACAAATAATAAGAAATCTAAAGATTCTTAACCATTGTTTCAGTCATCTTCTCAGATACAGTCGGTCAAATATGAATGTTAACTAATTCATAACGTTAAATAAATGTTGTCACGTCACTTTGTAACCACAAAATTGCATGCAGGATTATTTGGAGTCAAGCTGTGGGATAATTTGAAAATGTGGCTGAAAGATAGATCAGTTAAAAAATAAATGTAAATTAAAAATTTTTTAAAAAGATATTTAGAAAAAGGTGTCTGAACTCCTCCTCAGATATACAGGAGTGTTTATCTGTATCTTTGTCCATACAAATGTGTGTTTTACAGTATTCAGTAGTTTAACTGAAAGGCTTCTAGTAAAAGTTAGATGACTATACGTTTAAACAATTTATTAAAGCCATTCCTTTTTATGCGTCTGTATCAGGAGTCTGATACAAAGAGCCATTTTTGCCTTCAGTCCAGCTAAATAAAACTTTAAAGCTGCAACTACATATTTGAAATATGAAATTTTTCCACAATTTTTGATAAATATTTACTATATCAAACATTTCTAGAGAACAACCTTTTTATTTCTATTTTTAGGTTTTAAAATAATAAAACATTTAGCAAAAGTTGATATATTGTCTTCTATGGGATATTTTGTTCCAAGTAGTTTCTATCCTACCAACTGAAATAGATCTAAATAAATGCTACTGGTACATTTACTTCCCATCTTGTTGTGGAAATTCAATGCAATTATTCAATCCAAAAAAAAAAAAAAAAATTAGACCCCTGCTAATATCTACATTAAATCTATAATTATAAATTTTACTTGGTTCTTTATTATTTTTAGCCTGCTAGAAAAATGCTAGAAATATCAAATATGACCAGAATTTTTACTTCCCAATTTAATGCCTTGAAATTGTGTCCCTGTCCCTTTAAAATCTGCTTTTTCATAAAGTCACCACAGCTTGGCTCCACTATTAACCCCTTAACGTTTTTACCAGCATTTCACTGAGAAGTAGCCCCTATAATGAGCTCAGCAGATGCTCCACAAGATGCTTGCTAATTTTTGTTGGCTAGTCTGAAGGAGCTGAGAGGGGGAATCACGGGTTGAGGACTGCTGTGTTAGGCAGAAGCTTGGAAACTGTAGCTGTGAGGAGGAGCTTCATCCTCAAAGGCCGAGCCAGGTCCACCCAGGCGTTTTGCACCGATGAATGGTTGCCATGGAGATGAAAGGATTTCTCAAACATGCATGGTGACATCAAGGTGACGCTCCATTATGTTTTAGATGACTACAATATTAAAACATGACGTAAAGCTAAAAAAAGAAGCAGATTTTACATAGTGCTGCCCCTTTAAATGTTTGGTCATAATTACCATTGCCGCATTTTGAGGGAAAAAAAAAAAGGGAAACTTGCAAACTAGAGACACCATCTGGCACACGGGTGGCACCATCATGTGCTATTACTTTGCTGCAGGAGGAACTGGTGCACTTTACAAAAACGTATGACATCACCAAGAGAGAACATTATGGCAAAAATATTGAATAACATCTTAACGCATCAGCCAGGAAGTAGAATTATGGATGTGAAAAGGTGTTCTGGGTAACTCTGACGCCTGGTCCATCAGCACGGATGAGCCTCAGAAAGATGTTCATTGATCAAAATGAAAACAAAAGCACAAGTAAACCGATTTATACCGCAAAGTTAAAACGTAACACAAGCAGGAAGGAGCACCACTTGCATGTTGAAAAACAATTAATTTGCTTTATGAACGAGATTACAGTACACACCGATCCGTTTAGGCTAGAAGTCACCAATTAAAAAATAAATAACTGGCCATGTTAACACACTCTCCTTGATTTCTCTCAACGGTTACTAAAAAGAGCAGAACCAGGAAGTTCATATTAGATCCTGTAAAAACTACTGAGGAAAAAAGAAAAATATTTATCTTTTTTCTTTTTATTAATTATGAACACAACTTTAGATTCATAGTTACACAGAGAGGAGGGTAGTTAATGAGCTTGTACAGGATAATATTCCCTTCATGTGAAGATGTTTTACATCCAAGTTGCTGATCAGGATTTATAATATTTTCCCATTTAAGAAGAAAAAAACCCAAAAACAATAAATCAAAACAAAACCTTGCTTCTTCTGGACTTTGTGGGCAGTTTTTCTGCCAGCCTACTCTGGTCACAGCGTGATTATTAGACCTCTGTAGGCAGTTGGAGAGGAGCTTTCAGCTGCCAGAGCTTTCAACAGGTCACTTCCAGATTCCAGGATGAACTCGGCTACTAATTTTTGTTTCTATTTTTCTTGTGAAAACTCTATTGAAAAAAATGAAATGTGCTTCAAAGCTTATACATGAACTTCTGTGAAGGTGTGCTGTGTGAAAGAAGAGAAACCATGAAACAAAGTGTGAATTTAGTGTGGGGGGGAAAAAACCCTGCTACAACAATCCTGACATTCCACCAGGCGACTTCAGCTTTACAGGATATATTTTCCTCTCATATTTCCTGTCATAAGGACATTCCATATTATTTAGGAAATTATATTTAGTAATAAGGCTAAATGATGAGTTAAAAACAAAGGCACAGTTCTCCAATCCCTATGGTAAGTGGTTTATTTTTGATGATTTGTTAGTTTTGGCACATTTTGGGGGAAATGAAAAATTCCTACACTGACTTTGGATTTGATCTAATTCAGTTTGATGGGCAGTCCTACTGTTTTCTATGTGTTAACATAGGAAATAAACCATGACACGTAGAAACGTTTCTCCTTTCAATCCTTTAAAAAACACATCAGTATATATAGATACTCTTCTGAAAGTAAGGCGTTTTGGTCCTCTAATAAGAAAATGTACAAAATATTACAGCTCTTAGTTATAGATATTTTTTTTTTTTTTAAAAGGAGGCAAAATAAGAAGATTGTTTGTCACATGAAACAATCTTGATTAGTTTCTCAGGCAGTAAGAAGAGTGAAAAAAAAGAAAGAAACGAGGCTCCCGTTTGTAAGTTATTCACTTCTGTTGCCCCTTTGGGGAAAGACGACACATTCATATCATATGGGAACAACCCGTGGACACATAAAATGGTGTTTAAATCTCATAAGAACTACAAAACCCTCAGTTTGATTCAGCTTATAAAATGTTTCTTTCCCAACTTTATTTTAAATTTGATAATCTCGCACCAAAAAGAAAAGATGAATCCGTTTCCTGATGTTCTGGAGTTTGTATATATTTTTTTCACATAAGGAGCTGAAGTGGCTTCAAGTAAAACCTCCGTCTGCAACCTTTCCCATATGAGCCGAATGCATCCGTCGTCATCCGAAGGGGCAGAGTCAGAGTCAGCCAGGGGGCGGGGGTCAGAAGTACGGAACGACGGTCAGTTTGTACCACTTGACCGTCTCTTTGCTGAGGTCAAAGTCTTTGAGCCTGAGTGTGATGCCGCCCAGGAAGTAGTTCTCGCGCAGCGACTCGGCGCTGAGCACGCTCAGCTGCAGCTCCCGCAGGCTGAGGGTTTCCTTGCTGTAGTTGCTGTACACCAACTGGGGAGAGGAGACGAGCAGAAGTTAGAACAGAGTCCATCCAAAAGGTCAGAGGAGGAGCTTCGTCCTCGAAGGCGGAGATAGGTCCACCCAGGCATTTTACACATCTGATTGGTTGCCATGGAGAATAAAGGATTTCTCAAACATGCATGAAAACATCAAGGTGACATTCCAGGCATGTTTTTGATGACTACAATATTACAACATGATGTAAAGCTAAATTTTTTTTTTTTTAAAAAGTCGATTTTACATAGTGCTGCGTCTTTAAAGTGTCAGTAGCTGCGTTTCCATTGACCGTAGGATTGCGCAAATTGAAATTACAAAATATACATTGGCTTAATGGAAACACAGCAACTAAAAAAAACTAGTTTTTCGATTTAAAATGTTTTTGTGCTAGGATGAGGTGGTTGGTTTTCCAGCCATATCGAAATAGATGTATTTCACTAAACTGGAACGGAAAATTTTTTTCACATCACACGAGTCCCGTGATGTGAAAAAAAGTGTTTCCGTTCCAGTTACTACTGGCGGAAACACCAAAGAAGATGACAGGAAGTAGTTGGAGGATAATTGTGTTTTTTTTCTTCCAGAAAATGTGCAGAAGCAGAGTTCTCACTGTTCACAAAAAAACATGTCTGTCATTCCAACGTGGTGAATCTGTAAAATTGCTGACTAGAAGATAAAGGGGCTTGTCGCACCAACGCCTGAATAAGACGCAAACGTCTTCGCTGATGGTTGATAGATGAGCACTAGAGCCATGTCTGAATTATAAATATATCTCATGTGAGATTTTTAGCAATTTTTGTCCTGAATAAGCTTATTCGTGATTAATTTTGATTTTTTATTTAGTGGAAACACTGCAACATTGCGAAATTGTGGGGCTTATTTTGACATTAGTGGAATATTGATAAAGTTTTGTGCACATTTGTAATGGAGACGCAGCTACTGTGGTGTGTTTCCTCACCATCTCGTTGAAGGTGGGGTTCCTGGTTTTCCTGGAGATCTTCGTCTTGCGTTTTGAAGTTTTGTGAGGATCAGGAAGCAGGTAGGTTTTTACGTATGGGTTTGGATCCGTTCCGTCTTCAGAAACCTACAAAAAGTAGGGAGGACAATACGGTTCAGGTCAGATGTTTACATACAGTCACAATGATAAATGTTTTCTTAGTGGGGAGATGTTAACAGGGTTTCTGCAGGCTGCACAAACTCAAGACTTTTTAAGACCATTTTAAAAGCATTGTGAATGAAATTTAAAACCTATAAAGTGACAATTGTACTGAAAAAAAAAAAAGATTTACTCCCGTCCCCAGGAAACCAAAACTGTAGTCTTTTGCATTACGTTTAGCTAGCTAGCTATTTATCACGCTTTTTGCAGAAAAAGCTACCTAGCGTTTTTTGTGTAAGTGTAACTATGTAAATTGATTAGATGTATTTGCCACAGGCCGATTTATTTTGCCAACCCATATAAGGTTAGACTCACCTTATATGTGAGGTGAGTCTATAAGGTGACTCACCTCACATATAAGGTGAGGTGAGTCTAACCTCACCTCACCATAATTAGTAAATTAAACATAATTTACTAATTATGTTTAATTAATAAACATAATTAGTCATATAATTATGTTTATTGGTCAGCTAGCTAGCATTTTTTTATGTCTATCTTGCAACTGTCGTCACAACCATAGTCATAATAAATAACTATTACATCTATGCAGCCAAATGCAGGTAAGTTTACACTTACCCATGACCTACATAAAAAACAGACATGTACACCTGGACAAAATGGCTCTCAGCATGTGTTTTTCAAAGTTTGTATTTACCAGGTCTCGGATGTGCATGACCATGATGAACAGAGTGCTGTTTCTGTACGAGATGGAAAGCTTCACTTCTCCTTCCACCCGACCAGAGGTTGGACTCAGCAGAGGCTCTGAGATGGTTAAACACCACACATCAAACTCAGAAATATTACTGCTGACACCTCAACATTGGGATTTTCACACACCAGATGCAGCAGGAAAGAAAAAAAATGCTTGGAAGATTATTGATTTTCAAAGTAGATAGACTAATGACGAAGAACAAAGCGTCGTAAGGAAAGTGAAACCGGGCGAAAACGTCTGTGGAATTCCAGACATGTGAGGAAGGTGTGGGAGGAAGACAGGTTTTTACCAGGTGGATTGGATGTGGTGTCTAAGCCCTCCGTTTTCTCATCCCGAGCAATTGGATGGAAGAAAGTGTAGATCAGGTCACACTATATGTGAAAAAAAGGAAACGGGTCATTCAGAAAGTTTAAATCTTGATAGAGAAGAGGACTGGAAGTGAAGCTGTTCATATCAGCACCTGGGCCACTTCTGTGGAGCTCCTCATCAGATTGTGGACGTAACTGTTCAGCTCCAGCTTCCTCTTGACTGCCACCTCCTTAATGTGGGTGCGACCAAGAACCATCTTGTTTGGAAAACTACAGAATAAAAGAAAAAATAAAAATTCTAAGTCTGATAGTTAATTCTGCTAGATTTAATTAATAATCTTCCAAACAGAAGGAAGGCCTCTTTAAGGTGGGAGTTGGTATAAACTAATATAGAGTTACATACAAATGAGGGGTTGTAAACAAGGCAAAACAAGCTTTGGCAAGTCAAATTTAAGACTTTTAAGGTGTTTTTCATGCCAACTTAAATGATATTTACGACCAATATGGTTACCCTAACCCTAACCCATTTATGGGATGGTTGGAAGATTTGGCTGTTTTACAGTCAAGCATGGCAACGACAACATTTTTAGTGTTTGTTTGTGGCTCTTGGCAGCAGCTTTGTGCTTTTTTTGCTGCATATACCACTGCACTGTAGTGCCTAGCTTAAAAGTTTTTTGAACAGAATTCACCTAGCCTTCTAGGAGTTAAAAAAAATCCGATAATACCATCAGGTTTATTCCCTCTCAACATCATTAATTGAAATTCATCAAGACAAAATTCTTATAAGAAATTCTTTATGAGAAATGATATTATAGGAAAGTTTAGAAAAAGAAAAGTTTGGAGCCAGGATTATGGATAACAGCTTCTAAAATATTGATTAAATGGCGTTTATGGACTCAGCTGAAGATTTTGGCCTATTTGAAGTCTGTGACGGTTGATATAAACTAATACTCTAATCTAACTGATCATCTGACTTAAAACATCATCACAGTTTTCTGTCTGGAAGCTACACTGAATGAACCTGTGGAGACTCAAAGAGACCACTGAAGGTGAAATGTTACCCCGGCAGCTTCCAGAGCGGGAACACAATGGTCAGTTTGTTGTGGAGCTCCTGAAACTCATCGAACGTGCGGAAGACAAACTGAACCTCGTTTTGGCCTTCCCTCATAATCCTCACCACGTAGGTCTGCCCAGACAGGGTGGAAACACACAGCAGCTTTAAGACAGTCACCATACGACACGGAGCAGAGTCGTTATCGAGCGCGTCGGTTGGGGCTCACATAGTGCTTGTCTGGGTTGTATCTCTTCTGGAAGGAAAAGATGGTGGCGTGGACGATGCGTCCGTCCTGCTTCATGGTGTACGTCTTGGGCGAGAAAGACAGGATGGGCTCGTCGTTGGCAGGAAGGCCGGAGAATCGTAACTGGGCGAGGTTGTGGATGAAGAAGTTGAATTTGGTGGCTATGCTTCCCAGGCTGGACTCGATAAGTCTGCGGCGTGGAGGAGACAAGGCGAAGGAAACCAAGGAGATTTAAGACTGAGGTGAAAACTGACAACAAAAGCTCTTAAAATAACTAAAATTAACACTTCTAAAGTATGTTTTGAATGTTTTCTGTTGATACAGATGCTATTCAGTCTCTGGGGCTGTGTGTTACAAGACTGGCGGGCCACAAGGCTTTACTTAAATTAATATTTGCATAATAATATAATGATAATGACATAATAAGGCAAGTTCGTCTTCTCAAAGACCAACTGGAATTGGAAGATATTCCAAATATCCAAAATAAAACAATAAAAAAACAATGAATACAACAGAAATAAAAGCCACACACAACCAAAATCATAAATTAAATGAATCTATGAAAATCTATGACAATTGTCCTTCAAGAAATATTAACTCATATCTCATTTTAATTTATCAAGCAATTGTTTGATTAATTGTTGATTAACTTGTGACAGGCTTATCAGTCTCTCTCGTAACTCTGTAGTGCCACCTGGTGGCGTGTGACATTATATAAATAATTCTTTTTGAACAACACTTTCCACTTAATACTACTTCAAAGTATGAACATTTTACACTTTAAAGTATTTATTTTATTTTAACGTTTGTTCTGCACCTGAGAGCAGGTTACCATGTCTACCTTGTAAAGAAGATGGTGGCCTCAGCATCGGTGTTGTGAGGCTGCAGGGCGTCAAACACGTACTTCAGGTCCTGTGAGCCCGTCAGAACCGGCAGCCCCGATGACATCATCTGCAACAAACACAACTCATGTAAAGAGACAAAGACACCAAACGCGTAGCACGCAGGGTTTTTTATTTATTTTTTAAACTATTGAACAATTTGTTACTGGGTATATTCTTATCCAGTAACGAATTTACCAAGTAATATTCGTTCCTGGGTATATTACCCAGTAACATAATTGAACACTTAAGCTTATTTTAACATAAGTTTAAGTGTTCCATTATGCTTCTTTTCCAACTATGAAATGTCCCAGTATTTTAGCCATAGCTGCTTTCGCGATGCCTCACCAAGGACAGCAGATGGAGGAAAAGTCCGGAGTTCTTGCGGATGAGGTTGTAGGCTTGGCAGCACAGGTCTACGAACAGCTGGAAGCGACTGGTGGGACGCTCCCCTCCGTTGATGACGTATGCCATGTCGGAGGTCAAAACAAATGGGGCTCGGTCCCTGATGAGACAGAAGGAAGGGAGACATTAAAATGGGTGGAAGTAGCCTTTACCTGGTGGATTTGATTAGATTTATTTATTTCAAACAGGTTTGTAAAAAGGTTTGATATGTACATCCTCCATATGTTTGTGAATTTTCCACAATTTCAATTTGATTTGCTTGACCTTAAATATACTTTTTTTTTTTTTAAATTTGATGTCTGTGCCATACTTTGTACCTCTCTTTCTCTACAATTCTGAAAAACAAAAGAAAGTGGGGAAAGTTTTTTCATCTAAACACTAAATCGTAAATGCTGACAAGGATTTATTTTTTTTTAAACCATAAAAAGAGGACCAAAAAAAAAAAAACATGTGAAAGTGCTAAGTGTGTGGATGTTGCAGTAAGAAGCAGGTCATGCCTGAAACATCTATTAATCATGCAACAGCAGCTTCTGCTACATTTCAAACTAGCTAAAGTAAAAACCAGAAACGTAGCTGCTATGAGTGCTGGGGCATAGCTGCATAATTATCAAAGGTGGTTATAATAATTTGAAATAAAATAGTAAACTATATTATTAGTCTTTAAATGTGCGTTGAATGATAAAAAGTTACCAAAAGGTGATCTAGATTTGTATAAATTGTCATCTTTCCTTTTTTTAAAAAATAGAAAACTAGTTTGAAACTGAACAAATTCACATTCTATGTGATAATTTGGGATTCCCATTCAAATTTTATGGATGTTCTTGGAAAAACACAGATGACACATTTGGCTACCTTTGTCCTCACCACCATATGCAGCGAAAACGCAAACCGTTCGGGTGAAATCAGCTGGTGCGTGACCTTTATCTGCTCTGATAACACAGCAATAAATCCAAAACCACGACAGTCATCAACATCCTGTTCCACCCTTTACAGAAAAAAACTAAATCCCTCAATCACAGACAGTGAGCCAAAGCCCGTTTTATCTGACAGGCAACAGCAACAATTTACAGTGACTTATCTGATAATTACCTTTTAAAGCTGCCAAACATCTGGGCGTGGCCCAGGAACTTGCCAAAGTCTATGTGAAACATGTGACCGGTGGAGCGCAGCATGATGTTGTCGTTGTGGCGATCACAGATGCCGAGGACATAGGTCGCAACGCAGCAACCGGCGCAGGAGTAGATAAAGTTCTCAGATGCCTGCAAAGATATAAAAAAAAAAACCAAGTTGAATGTCATGGTTAAAAAGTTTTAACCATGACTTTTCACAAAAAAATGGCTAAATTACTTTATAGAAGAGAGAAATACAGAAACTCAGAAAGTGGAACTAAATTATAGCTTTAAAGTTTAGTTTGCCGAAATGATTAATTGGATTAATCGTGATTAATGGATTAATCGACTAATTGTTAATTTAGTAATCGACTAATTGTTAACCAAATATACTCAAAAAGGCCAATTATTAAAAAAAAAAAACAGCACTAATTAGCCCAAAACTGTACACACATTTTACATTTAGCATAAAAAAAACAACCTTTTTTGTCTTTAAATCTGTTTTTCCCACAACTTCTCTGTAAAAGATAAATCTCATTCTCATACCCTGTATTAATGTTAAATCAAGCAGAAAGGGCTGAGCGTTTTACATGTTGATGGTAGAAGGAGTGTTTTTAGCTGGAAATTTGCTACAAATGATTCAATGCTTATTGCATGTTAGGCAATAAAATATTTATTTTCTTGTTTAAAAAGGGAATTGAATTATTTATTTACATTTATTGTATAAATCTCTAATATTACACAAAATAAGTGGTAAAATTAACCCTGCAGAATGTGCCATTTTTATATCAGAATAATCTTTTAGTAAAATAATCATTAGTTTAGTTTCACACTTTCTACTTTTTAACAAAGTGAAACGGCTCTCATGTTGGAGGATTCCTTTCCAAAAATGGATGAATAAGTGAATGAATGCATGCAGTACTTTAACAGTGAGTTTAGGAAGGAGTTTGTTTAATCTTACTAAAGTTATTGTCAGCATTTAGTGTGCGTACCTTCTCATATTCATCCTCAGCAGGGTTGTACTTGCGCAGCCACTCAGCCAGAGGTTTGTCCTTAAATGATCCGGTAACGCCATATTCTACCTGAATCTTTCTGAGGGTGTCAGAGAAAGGCACCAGCTCCACCATACCTTAAAAAAAAAACAAACACACAAAACAAAACAAAAAAAACAAAACAAGATATCTTTTTAAAAAAATGGTCCAAACAAATTAAGAGAAATGCTTACAGGGGCTGGAAAAGTTGCTGTTGAACTCAAAGATCGCAATGTTTACAGTTTTCTCTAAAAGTGTGAGCGCTTTGGTTGGAATCTGACGTGAGTCACCTTTATCCCGGCCAGTGGAGATGCATTTGAAGTTGACAATGCGGAGGTCCAGCCCCTCCTGCAGCCAGATGCGGTCCATTATGCGAATCATCTGAAGAGCCAGCATGTCCTGCCTCAAGTCTTCTCCTACCTGATGCATAAACAGAGCAAACGAGAGGTCAAAAACAAAAACATTCTGATAATGATAACATTGTTGGACTTACTTTAAGCCACCAGGGGGCACAGAGGTGAATGGAGAAACCAGGAAAGCAGTTTGTTTCAACTACAGCAGGATTTTGGTGACAGATACACGGCAGTGTTTAAAATCTAAACCAATTTAAATTTTTCCAAAACTATATTTGACTTGTCTGCTGTTGTTCATGAAGCTGTTTGTTCATTTATGTTTTCCTTCACAGAACTGGACTTCTGAAGGTGCTTTGTTTCCATGGATTTATTTGGGTTTATCAGAATGAAAGGGTTTTGAAAACAAATGTACAAAAAAACATTTCAGAGTTTTGTCAGCAAATTCTTTTTTTTTGTCCCCTTCACAAATATGGAGCAATGTGTTGAGCTATCAGACAAAACTGCAATAAAACCCACTGAAACTTGTGATGGTGGGCACATTTCACTATTCAGCTAACGAGCTAATATTAAAGCAAATTCTTTTGTTCAGCGCTACACAGTTTCAAAGTTAGCTAACGCGCTGAACAAAACTTTTTTTCAAACAGCCAAGCAAATTAGCTGTCTAGAATCATTCTAGACAGCTAATTTGCTTGGCTGTTTCATAAACTTTTAGTTGAAAAAAGTTTTAGATCTGTGTTAAAAGTTTTGGTTAAATAGCTGGCCGTTTATATTCATGCTCTCATATTTAAGTGGTTTACACATTGGTTCCTCCAATAACTTTATTTCAAGCATGAAACATACAGGAACAAAATTAAACACAGACAGATATTAGAACAAGATATTAACTTAAATACTATATTTAAATATATCACAGAACATGTAAATTAGAAAATCAAAATCAAATTGCTACTCGACCGTTGTAGTCTTTCAAATGGAGATATAATGTGAACTGGCATCAGTATGTTAGCTCCCACTAAATACTGTGTTATTGTGGCAATTTAGCGTTAGCGCAACAAATGTTTATGATTATTGCTTTAGGATTAGCACAGCTAGCTTTTTAGCTAGCGGTGCCCACCACTGGAAGCCTGCGTCTGAAACATAACAGCTTGTAAGACAGCTTGCAAGGCGCTGTGAGCTGACTGCATGGTAATAATGTTCCATTGTTGGTGTGTTTGTGTATGAGTGTGTGTAGGCGGATAACGGACCTTAAACATAACATTGATTTCCTCTCCTAATGGATCTGCATTGACCAATGCCAGCTTAAGGGGAACTGCATTGGAGTTGAAGAAAGAACAGGCCTGCAAACAAGTACAAGTATGTTTTTTCTAATGACTTCTGCAGGATAAACACATTAAACATTATTAGAGAAAAGAGATTAAGTATTTTCATCACAGTCTTGAAACAATGCAAAGAACAGAGATTTAAATTTCAGTGAACGCTGATTTTATGCGATAGGTCATCCAGCAGAAAATTTTGTCCACCTCCTAAGTTTTAGGAAAACGTATAAAAAAAATAAATTAAAAAAAATACACCGTTTAGCCAACACTATATGAATATAATCATAAAACAAAACTCTGCACAAAAGTTTAGCTCAATAAATGTCCTCTTTTCTATATATTTATTTATATGAATCAATCTATGAGAGAAAATAAGTCTTACACTCTACTGATTTAAAAATATTGTTAATTTAATGTATATTTCCATAAAATGTATTTTGTAATTATTGAGAAAGGGGCAGGTTTATACAAGATTTTTCCCTTTTCCTGCTCTCCCTTTACTCGTGTACAGTAACTGTTATAAGAGAACAAGTTTGTGAATCAATGATGAAATGACTTAAATCGAGTATCTAAGCTGATTGATATTGATAGTCAATGCGTTTTGGAGGAAAAGCCAGTAGTTTCATAACATACCTTGACATTTAGCTCCTTAGCCACCAGACTTGGGTTCAGGGGAAGTCGGCAACTGTTTCTCTGGAAGAAGTTCTGAATGTTTTCAAGGCCTTCCTGCAGTGTCACCTGAATACACACAGCAACACAATAAATAAATCTAAAAGGAATCGCCTATAACTTGATGCCATTTAACACAGACACAAAAAAATAAACTAAAAATCAGACTGACCTGTCTGGTGGATCCCCCGGCCTGTCTGACCCTCTCGGCGACCGTTCCCAGCAGAGTAGCCAGGTGAGTCTGCTTTTCCAGCTCTGCCCTCAGTTTGCTCCCACAAAGACACAGCAAGGCACCCAGGACCTCCTCATAGCGCCGCCCCCAGGTAGAGTCCTGCACTGCATCTTTGAGTAGCCTGTAGCAATCAACATGAATCCACCATTCAAAGAAGCCCCCAAAAAGGCTTCAAAGTAAGCCTCATTAAACCAGAGTTTGGTAGTAACTAGTTGCATTTACTCAGTTTACTTGAGCTGTACTTTTTAATTTACATGAGTAGTTTTATTATGAAGTATCGCTACTCTTACTGGAGTAAAATTTCTGGATCCTCTACTCACTGTGAGTAACTTCACTGAATGAGAAGCAGAGATGTTTTAACCAAAAGTTCACCACAAACAGACACACCTGCAGCTTTTCTTACAGCTTCATAAGCTTTATATTGAAAGAATTAGTTTCAAAAAATGTTTTGTAATTATGTTATTTATAAGAATTATTTTGATTTTGATTTCTAAAATACCAACATTTCCACATAACGATGTAATTTTTAAATATCAAATGACTGATGTTTCTATCAGTACTTGATTAGACTTTTTACCAAATACTTTTATACCCTTCTTCGAGTCATTTCTTGGACCGCTGCTTTTTAATTTTACCAGAGTAAAAATATGTTGAAGTATTGCTTACTTTAGTACAATTTTTGAATGCACCAGGTCTTTCTGATTAAGACCTGGTGCAACACAGTGTTTCTGCAGACTCACCAGTACAGGTAGTGGGCAATGTTGATGTTTCCTTGAGCTCTGGATAGCAGGAACAGGACCAGGGCGTTGTTAAGGTGACACTCAAACTTTATTGCCTTAAGGAGAGCACAGATGACATTTTGAATTTAAAATTTGTGCATGAAAACTTTAGGAAATCAGTTAAAAAACATAAATCACTCTACCATACATAGAGTACAGCATGGTTTATGAGCTCTACCTGAACTAGCTGTGGCAGGTAGTCGGCGAGTTCGTCATCGCTGCTCTTCTCAATCCAGCTTACAGCCACACTTCTCACTTCAGTATCTGCAAACCTACATAAACACGCGTTAACAGATGTAACACATTCAACGTTTTCAGTTTGCCACAGAGATTAAAACTTGACTGCATCCAGAAAAGCAGAATCATGAGCAGCGTTTCCATTAACTGTAAAAATTGCTCAAATAGAAATTACAAGAAAATAAATTTGCGTAATGGTTGATGAAGAGCGCAAGCATCATGACAGAATTATCAAAAAATCTCATGTAACCGTCTACATCTGTCGCTGACATGATTGTTAATGACTTATGTAAACAAACTTACTCATGCGTGATTTCAATTTAATTTCTTATTTAATAGAAATGCGGCAATTTTCCAACATTAGTGGAATCTAGACAAAGATTTTTGCACATTTTAATGGAAATGCAGCTGTATTTTCATAAAACACTTTCTTGTTCTACAAAAATAAAAATAAGAGCATTCTAGGGTGCAGGTATGGAATATGTTTTATACTGTGTACTTTGTGTCCAGTAACTCCAGTGCAGTGACTAGGGGCAGTGAGGGCCAGCGGTGCAGCAGGGAGTGGATGTGAGCCATGCTGGCCCAGTCCCAGCTGGGCGCGCTGGCCAGCACCTTGGGGAGGCTGCTGGGATGGTCCCGACGGCAGTGGAGGCGGTGGTCCCACAGGACCTGGTGGTCGGAGCGCTTTAACCTGCAGGAGGAAACAATTCACTTTGCATTTAAATAACCGATTCAGAATGCGGAATATTTACAATTTTAGGTTTTAAACAAAAAGTGGCAAGTGTAAAATCATGAGACGCATTAAAAAAAAATAAAATAAAAAAAATTTAAAAAATCACACCACATAAAAACAGATAATGGTAAATCATATTTATGCTTTGAATTATTTTAAATTTTAACTGGAAGCTGAATTACTTTTGTAAATAGATAAACAGAAGTCATCTGTATTTATTTCTGCACATGTGTAGCATTCTGCTCGAGAACGTCAGTGCTGAAATTATCTATTTTTAGATAATTATCTATTTTTATTTAATACCAAAGCCTTAGCAGGCAGGTATTTATAAGCAACAATTGAGACTGAGAACTATTTGGCTATTATTTCTTTTATATGCAAGTGGTGCCCCAACTTGGTAACTTTGATCAAAATTACTCACTTTGTCTATAACTAGTAGTAGTTATTTATAGCCACACCAAACTCTTTTTGTGGTACAATAATTCAAAAACATTCAGAGAACTCCGAACACAATTTAAAGTGGCAGAATTATCTATTTTCTAGGCCATCTCGTAGCACAGTCTAATAGATGTTATCTTCAGTTGTTGTAAAATGCTTTATTTATCAATTATGACTTTAAAGAAATGTGTATAACTTGGTGAAATTGGGCCTCTGTGACTTTAAAAAGCTCCTGCTCTTTTTGAAACTCTGCCTTCAGGAAGTCATCACAAGCTCAGCAGCAGCTTATCTGACGCTCACTTCCAACAGTTGTTTGTTAATTGTTGCTGGCTAGTCTGGAGGAGCTGAGTGAGAGAGGGCTGCTCTGTGAAACCTGCATCCCCAAGAAGGAGCTGAGCCTCCAAGGCTCACAGCTGAATGGTTGCCATGGAGATTAAAGGAGATTAAAGGATTTCTCAAACATGCATGATAGAGTCAAGGCAACACTGGAGGCATGTTTTAGATGAGGGATTAACATTATAACATGACATAAAGCTAAGAAGAACCTTGATTTTAGATGACATTGCCCCTTTAATAGTATCTTTTTCACAATATCCTAAAGCAATAATAATTGCGATTTTGTGTGATGTTATTCATGCAGATCAACATTGTTTACAAACTCTTGAAGATGGTGCTGGTACACAAATTTGCTGAAACTGTTCTTTTCTGTTTTCACATAGAGAAAAAAAAAGAAAAAAGATTCTCTTACCCAAAATTGGAGGCTCGGCTGCAGATTTTCTCCAGCTTCCGCCTCAGGTCCGGGTCCAGCTCTTCCAGTGTGTGGGGCTCGGGGCTCGAGGTCTCCTTAGGTCCAACATATAAAACATCCACCCCTGATTTGGGGAAGTCCACCTGATGGCAGAGACAAGACCAGAACTGGGATCAGTTTATTCTCTCAGTGGAAACCAATTGAATAATATAAAAATAAAAAGATCCTTGCTGTATCTACTGTTTTTTTTTTTTTCCCCACCAGGGACCTTTTTGTGGGCTCTAGTGTCCCTTATTAGACAGTAGGCTGACAGGAAGGGGGTAATGAGAGGGGGGAAGACATGCAGCAAATGCCGTCGGGTCCGGGAGTCGAACCCACGACGGCCACGTCGAGGACTCAAGGCCTCCAAATGTGGGTCGCGCTAACCCCTACGCCACCACAGCACGCCTCGTAACTACTGGTTTTGAATTATTGTCATGTTTCAAAGTCCAATTCTGCTGCAGCTCTCATTTTTACAAACTGGCTCATATTTTCCTCAAACATCTTCTGATAAACGCTAAACGTCACTGTGGATGACATTTCCACCCCCATGTTTCACATTTGGTATGAGGTTGTTTTTAATTGGTCACTGTATTTGATTTATGCCAAACTCAGGCTCTCTACAGGTTCCACCAACTCAGATTTAAGACTTTTTAAGAGCATTATAAACTAAATTTATTCTTGTGTACTGGTATTGTGACAAGAAAAAAAAAAAAATCGCAGAAATTTTTTTTCTATTTTATTTGTGAGCTCTTTTCCCCACATGCCTGAATCTGATAATCCCATCAAACTGACCTGTAATATGATCCTTTCTGCAGGAACCTTCTTGCGACTACCGGTAGCACCAGCAGCGCCAGCAGCTCCTTGAGCAGACGTCCACAGACACAAGAACCTTGTGTCTCGTGCAAGAACTCTGTTAAACACAGAAGTTAACATAAGCTAAACCCCCCCTCCCCCCAAAGATAATTTAATCTTAATGGTGAAAAGATGCATTCTCTATTTAAACCCCTTAAAGCAAGTGAGATCATTCCTTCTCCTCACCGTCTGAAGTCAAACAGGGGCATAGAGACTTTGCCTAAAAACTCTGGGGCTTTCCGCTGTTTGTTGGAATCTGGCGAGCCACTGGCATTCTGGTTCAGGACCCCAAACAGACTCAGACTCAGTGTGGACTCCAGAGGGAGCACGGCTACGGCGATGGGGAAAATGATCCTAGGAAGGACAAGTCGGCGTCACTAAAAGGTAAAAGGACAGTGAAAACTGAAGAATACAAGAGAGGACTTACAGTTCATCCCATTTGATGTGGTAGAAAAAGCTTTTATATGTGCCCACTCTCTTGGAATGGACCGGCTTGAACAGGTTCTTCCCATTGTGGGTGAGGGAACACATCAGGAAGTACTTCTCATAGCTGGAACGAGACAACAAACGATGCTGGTGTGAAATATTCCATATATGACTAACCACCATGTAGAAGCAGTTGAATCAACTAAAAGGTTTTGACAGAAAGATGCTTTGTCTCATTGATGACAGCAGCTGTGGGCAGGTTGCTGGGGACAAAAAGGCCTAGAAAAAACTCCTTCAAGGCAATTTTTTTAAAATGAAGCTTAGAAACCTTTTAACGGAGTGCGCTGCTCAAAGGGAACTTGGAGAGATATTGTACCTGCCCACTTAGACCAGAGTGGTTTGATCAGACTAATTTTAACCAGCAAAACTCCCCTGTGGCTGAATATGCCGATTCTCTACACCATTAGGGACAATGGCGCACTTGAAGAGAGAGGATTCAGAGGATTCAGATTATGAGTTGAACAACAACAACATGCTGTTTTTTTAAAAAAAAAAGATTTTAAGAAATTGATTCTGGGGAGAAACTGCTTTTCTTAACATTTGCACAGTTTCTCAGAGACCAAAGCTTTGACTTCCTTGTGTGAAAAACCCCTTTATCTGTTGTTTTTCTTCTAAGTAGGCAGTGTGCAACCCATAGCGTTATCGTCTTAAAAAAAATATAAGATTTGATTGATTCATTCCAGACATTAACACTAAGATGAATCTTTGCATTAATACATGTAAACATACATACACGCATACACATATGTATACTTGCACACACAATTGAACATATATTAAAAGAAACTGTTGTAAATAAATTTATACAAATCAATACATCTACTTTAACTGAATGCACACAAGAATAAATAAGTAGGGCGTGCTGTGGTGGCGTAGGGGTTAGCGCGACCCACATTTGGAGGCCTTGAGTCCTCGAAGCGGCCGTCGCAGATTCGACTCCTGGACCCGGCGACATTTGCCCCATGTCTTCCCCCCTCTCCTGATCCCCTTCCTGTTAGCCTACTGTCTAATAAGGGACACTAGAGCCCACAAAAAAATAAAAATAAAATATATATATATATATATATATATATATATATTGTCAAGAAAACTGGTAAGAATGAATGAGATCTTTCCAGAGCCATGCAGGCAGACCTGAAGGCCTGAGAGACTGCAGCAAATCTTGTATGATGATTTAACAATGATTATAAAGCAGAGTAACCTATGATTGTGATTTATTCTATGAAGTATTAAATGTTATGGGAACATAAATGATAATAATGAATTGAAACAATGTATTGTAACCAGTACTGAACTCAATGATTATTGTATAAGTGAAGTACATTAGAAATGATGGTGATTAATGATTTATTAATGATTACAGTGTATGAAATAAGAAATGTTTAAAGATTATACTGTGTTAGAACTAAGGGACAAGTCTGAACATGTCTAAAAGAAAGAAGGAGACAACACCCAGAACAGGAAACAGATGTTCAAGCAAAAAACAGAAGTAACGGGTGTTGGCTAAGGTTAAGTGAGGACGAGGCTTTCCAGAATAGGGAAGTTGGCAGAATTGCAAAATGAATTCAAACTTTCAAAAATAACTGAATTCTCCGAAGCGCACACACCGTCCTCTCTCTCTCCCCACACACACCAATGATGTAGAAAAGTATAAATAGGCCGGACATCGGCACATCGGAGATTCTGATCGACCCGGTGTTGAGGATTACAACGCAGATATCAGCATTCTGGAGCCGAGAGGAACGGAACTCTTCACACCACAAGAACGGGGCAGGATCCGCAGCCCAACAACTCCGGCTTCTATTTTGGAAAGTGCTGATCGGGACTCTGCCTAAGGATTTAAAGATTTGCAACGGACTTGGTGGATTGAACAAAGATCACAGTAGTGATGAAGATCTGAGTTTGGAAGAGAACAGTTGGATTACTTTGTTTCTATTCGAAAGAGGATTTTCCTGGGAGGACAAGACTCTGACCAAGGACACCTGGGTTTTCTGTTGCCAAAGTCCTAATTTCCATCTGGGTATGATTAATCTGCGTCCAAAAGCCTCTCTTAGTAATAAGTGACATAGTTTAGGGAAATAATTAGGAAGGATTTAGTTGATTTCTATTCAAAATTGATTATGTTGTTTTATTATTGAATTATAACTGTTTAAATTCAATCTGCTTGTCATTTACCCCTGCTAAACCGCTTGCTTAATAAAATTATATTAAAATTCTAATAAGTATTGTGGACATTGAGATTAATTAATTCATTTTTAATACTATAGTTTCTCCTGATTAATGTAAAATCCATGAACATGA
>CAEFZY010024955.1:0-53344 GCA_903066815.1 Brachyrhaphis roseni | reverse complement strand
TTCTTATCTCTTTACAATAATAAACCATTAAACCACAATGCAATAATATTTTCTGCCTTATTCCAGCCCAGCAGTGTGGGTTAAATTACTGTTTGCTTTGTGTCACCCAGGTCACCAAAGCACTGCAGAGGATTTGAGGACAGTCTGAAATCTCAGGGTGATCCTGCAAGAAAAAAAATCAGTGACAAAGAAGAAGCTGAAGAAGTGAATATATTGATAAGATGTTTGTGTTTTGCTTTAGGTTTCATGGTTTCTCTAGCAGAGATATATAACTATTAAATCAATTTGTATTTCTTACTATTTGGATGAGGTGTGCTTAGATACTAAATTAAATGAGTCTTAATTATACAGGTGATGATATAAGTTATGGGTAATGTGGGTCTAAAGGCCAGAAATAGACATAGTCTACATTTCTCTCTTTTATTGTTGGAGTAATGAGAGATGTTGTTTATAATGATTAAGTCAAACTGCTAATTTGTTATTTATAGGATCAGACTTCATAATAAATCAATATTAAGTGAAAATGTAATGATTTTTAAACCTGTAATAAAAACATACGGTTTTGGTGTTACGGTGTTGGTTTAAAATGTGTGATGTATGAGTTTACAGTTACACTGTCTTCATTCCCACTCACCTTGGGAGGGAGCAATGAACTTCCTCAAGGAGGATAAGAGAAAGCTCAGGCAGGAAAGCCCTGTCACCTGCAGTAAGGAGTAGACAGCATAGACAGAAAGGTTTCCACATCAACCAGGCATCCTTACCTTTGGAGGCTGGACAGCAGGGATGGACAGTGTGCGAAAATATTGCCAATCCAGAATTATGCAGCAAAATCTGCCCAATTAACAAATAAAAGTTTAAGAAGGTACATTGCATTGTTCGGAATTAGCTAAAAAGAGGGTCAGTTGCAGTGGCAAGCATGGAATCCTCCAGGAACATCTCAGGCCGAACATCAAGACAGAATCCTCAGACAACAGGAGAGGGACGTTTCACAGGTGAAAACAGGCATCCTTTGAGTATGGGATTCCACCGTAATTCCTAATGGCTATGAACCCAGATACGACCTCTCCTCTAGCATCGGCCAAAATCCCCACGACAGACAACAGGAAAACCTGATTTTACAGTATCTCTCCTTTAGCTCAGAAAATTTTCAAGATCTAGTCAATGTTAGGTGAAGAATCCATCTGTTGTGTTGCTTCATCAATTCAAGACAACTTGACATGTCTTATTAACCTTGGGTGAAGACTTCTGAAGCTGTTGCTTCATTGAGACAAGGTAAATTATTCATGCTCTGTTAGCCAGAGTGAAGGCAACTGAACTTGCTGCTACATCAAATAAAAAACATTTAATTGTCCACAGCCAGCATCAAGCCAAGTCCAGCACCTCAGCTGGCAACCCATGTGGAGCTCCACCCACTTCATTAAAGACCATAGCACAATGGCTGCTGGAAAGGGAAGATGTTTTGTTGTGGGCTGTAATACAGAGCATGTGTCCAGGCATTTTCTCCCAGTCACAGAGAATTGAGCTGCATGGCTTCATTTTATTTTTGCTTGCATTGTCCCTTGTGATGTTGTCAAAGAAAGGTGTATCTTGCACAGATCAGTTTAGGAAGGAGTCCTCTAAATTACTAACATTACACAAGATTTACTAAAATACTCGGACTGAAGGAAGGTTCTGTTCCTACTGTTTGTCACTAATCTGCAGAAGATAATGATGTGTTTTGTATTGTTGCTCAGCATGTACATGATTTGTCATTTAGCACAAGCAAACACTGTGCTAAATGACCCTCTGCTAGCCCTGTGTCTTACATTACATCACCCACAATATCTGCGCATTTGCTGTTGAAATTGTGGTAAACTGGAAGTGAAGCCCAATACTTAAATACCTTCATAAAATTATTATTTTTCACAATTTACACTTTGTATTACTTTTAAAATAGATCATTTTTATGGATTTTGAAGAAATTTGATGCTTTAGTCCCTCCCCATGTCAGTAATAGCAGTAATGCACGCAGTCTGCACTGTACAGAGAGCTCAGGGTCAGTTACTCAGCAGTATTTTCGCCCTGCACAGCTCTGATGCAGAGTAGACTGTCTGCTAGCACAGAGGCTGCAGAGACTGCTCTCCCCTGCCATGCTGGTGGCCTGCAGCCTGACTTCAATCTGATCACCACCGATCCTTTTGTTATTCCACCATGAAGGGAGATGAGATTCAGTCACAGTTAGATCATTTTCTGGCAACCAAAACAGCATGTGAACATCTGTCCATCTTTCCTTCTTTCAAGCGACTTGCTTTTACCTCATGGATCAAGCTGAACATCTCAAAAAAGGAATGCTCATTTTTTCAGAGGGATGCCAGGTAGGATGACTCACTAGTCTTTAAACTGTGCTTGTAGTTTTGATGCAGTGTTTTACTAATAATGAGAGGAAACTGATCTGACTGCAGTTAAATCTCATTTTGAGTCACTACTGTGTTTCCAATTAAAGTGCTATGAAATACCAACAACTATTTACAGAACTGTTTAGTTTTGTATTGTTAAAGAAGCAACCAAAACTTAGATTTTTGTTTAAATTGTTTGATGCATTCTAAAAATGTCCAGTTCTGACAATCTTTTAATTTTACAGCCGAACATTTTAGATCTTAATTTACCTGATAGGATGGATAGAAAAAAGTGGCTTGATGCAAGAGAAATTAGATCAATTTATATTATTTTTCCCAATATTTCTGAATCACTGTGAGGATTGTAAAGAATACCAAGGCAGTACAATAACATCACTCTCATAGTGCATAACCCACATGTCTAAACCTCTTCCACCAACATAGAAATGTGACCTCATGTAATTTGTGGTTTTTACAGCAAAGAGCAACTATGTCGTTGTGGCTACTCAAAGACTGACCACACTGATGAAGCCATCAAGCCAGAGGACTTCACCGGGGAAACCTGGGACAAAGGAAAACATATCCATGAAGCTCCAACAGATGCTTTTGGAGACATCAGCTTTGGTGGTTTGGGGCAAAAGACAAGCAAGGTAAAATAGTCCTATTTCCAACTCTAAACAGGGGGTGGGTGTTATAGGCTTGATTTAAAAGAACTCTGTGCAGTTTTTTGAATATTTTTTAAAGCATTTTAGTTATTTTCTGTTCTGATTTGGTCTAAACACTTTTGATTGCCTGGTGTGTGAATGTTGCTAAATATTTATCCCCTTAAACTTTTTCAGATTTTTTCATGATTGTACTGTAAAATTAGAATACAATCATGTAATTGATTACATCGACAGAGCCGGTTAAGGAATAAAATAAATAAACCTGATTGTATTGTAAGGTTACAATACAATCGTGCATTGTAATAATTTTTTTGTAATAATCTAACTTAGACACAATCGTGAGGTGGTAGAAAAATATAGGCTACACAATTTTTAAAAATTTTAAATGCATATCTTATAAGTGTGGTGTTCATTTGTGTTCACTCATGATACCACCAAATGAAATTAGATTTTAAATGCCATCCATCCTTCCATACAGACATCAACTCTTACCAGCTTTATCTCTTTCAAATAAAAGCATCTCCACAGGATGATGCTGATGCTTACAGTGGGGATTGAGTGTTCAGGGTAATCTGCAGTTATTTTTCAACTACACATAGTGCTTTGTATGTATTTTGCTTACGGCTGGGATTTTAATGCATTAAGTTTGATTAATGTTTTTAAAATTTTAATGCAATTAACCATTTTTTTACACACAAAAGTTCTAAGCTGGAACTTTTGCATTCACATGTTTCTGTTATATCTGTAAATCCAATGCATAAGCGACATCTCTACAAAACATTTTGAAAAACTCCATGTAGGAATATATTTGTAAGGCGCTATAAATGTATACTACAACTTCTCATGCCACTTCTTGTATGTTCATTACCAGTATGTACGAGTGTCGGCAGACACCGAACCTGAGGTGCTCTACGAGTTATTGACTCAACAATGGAAACTTTCGCCTCCAAATTTGCTCATATCTGTGACTGGAGGAGCCAATAACTTCTACCTGAAGTCCCACCTGCAGAAGACTTTTCGCAGAGGGCTTATCAAAGTTGCCCAGACTACAGGTGAGACAGACAGAAAACTAGAGATAGGTGTGATGAATGTCAGTCAAAAACACAGTCAGTGATACTTTATCCTCTGTAGGTGCGTGGATCATCACAGGTGGTACCCACTCTGGTGTGATGATGCATGTGGGACAGGCTGTGAGGGAGTATGCCCTGAGTAACACCATGCAGGGGCAAGTAGTGGCTATTGGAGTGGCAACATGGGGAGTAATTCACAACAGGGATAAATTGGTACATGAAGAAGTAAGAGAACACACTCTTCACATTGAGCTTATTCATGGATTTGTGTGTTTCCTTCCTAGTTTGCATTTTGTTTGTCTGCAGGGTTGCTTCCCAGCTAATTATGTGATTGACACACAAGGTCAGGGTGCTCTGGCCTGTCTTGATAACAATCATTCTCACTTCCTGCTGGTGGATGATGGAACCAATAGACGCTATCTTGTGGAGACTGAGCTGCGTGCAAAACTAGAGAAACACATCTCAGGCAGAAATCTTGGAAACAAAGGTTAAAAGAAGATTAGTTCTCATTATTAAAATAAAAAAGAAATTCTTCGACTGTAAATAAGTGTTTTATTTATTTTGCCATCCAGTGAGTTCTATGACCATCCCAGTGGTTTGTGTGGCATTGGATGGAGGACCGGGCACACTCGATGTGAGTCAGCATTTTCCTGAATCTTCTTTCCATCTTTGATATTCCAGTAATCTGACCTTTCATTTGCGTCTCCTTTTAGACCATCTACAAAGCCATGCTCAATGACACACCATGCGTGATCCTGGCGGGCTCTGGGAGAATAGCAGATGTTATTGCTCAGGTGTTTGGAAAACCGGTCAGCCAGATCACCATCACCCTCATCCGACAGCAGATGAAGAAGTCTTTTGGTCAAGAGTATGAAAAGTTCAAAGAACATGAGATTATAGAGTTTACAAAAAAGGTTTGTATACTGCTGATGCTCCAATCCATAGTAGTACACTGAGGCGGTTTTGACATTTTGATATGGGTCATATGGGCAAAGTGCCTGGGACGGCCACAGATGGGCTTTTGGGGAATATGGCACTGTTGGGTTTGAGAGCTGAATCAAACCTCTTCTTGGCCTAAAAATTGGCCAAGGCAGCAAAACAATGCCCACGAAAAGTGTAAGAACCATACAGGATCCCAAAGTTGCAGAGCTCTGAATCTCTTTTTTTTATATGTACTTCTTCTTCAAAAAAAACTTTTTTTACATTTTCACAGAAAGAGATCATTTCAACTTTTCTCAACCATAAGCAAGAGCAAGAGAGTGTTTTCCCCCTGTTATCAACCACCCAGCAAGATATGCAGCAAGATGTTGCTTAACTTCTATAAATTTGTTGTTGAGAGTGTCATCTCGTCTGCCGTCACTTATTGGGTCAGCAGCATTAGAGCCAGGCACCTTAAAAGGCTCAATAACCTGATAAAAAAAGGCTGGTACTGTTCTACGGGTGACTTAGGGTGCAAAGAAGAATTTTATATGAAATCAAGAAAATTATGGACATCCACGGCCATCCTCCTCATGTGGCTGTCATTGAAAAACAGTGTCTTCAGTAAGAAGCTTCTTCAAATTTGCTGTAACACAGACAGCTATAGAAAAAATGTTCTGCCCATAGCCATCACCACCTACAATCTTCTCTTAAGTCACATTTTAATATTTGTCTTTCTTAGCAGTCTGAAGTAAACCTCCTCAAACAGCACTCTGGGTCTAATGTTTGCTCTGTTTCCAGATTCAGGACATCATCGGGATGTCTCGTTTGCTGACAATATTCAAAGCAAGCGAGGACAATCAGGGGGGAGTGGATTTGGATGTGGCCATTCTAAAAGCTCTTCTCAAAGGTGAGGTTACAACAACGCCTTGCAAAAGACTTTTATTTTAAAATTCTACAAAACCTTTCCTCTTTCTGGCTTTCTACAATTTCAAATTACGGCGTATTTCATTATTTCATGAAGTTGGACAACACAAAGTAGATGGAATGAAATTGATACATGATTTTTACTTTTATTCTAATACTCCAGCATAAAATCCACTGCAATCAGTCCCTTGAATATACTTTAGACTCACTATAAATCCAGGTGCTGTGTGAAGGTCTCAAACATTTGTAAGAAAACCTTAGAGAATAAACCATCAAAAACACAGAGGAACCAAGGAACAAAGCAACGGTAAAATTGTTCATACTGGAGAGAGTATGGCACAACGACAAATCTACAAAGATATGGCTAGACTGATAGGCCAGGCAAGGGGAATATAATTTGAGAAACTGTTCATAGCAACTTTGGAGGAGCTGCAGAGATTCATACCTGAGATAAAAGTATTTGCAGACATGACAACTTGAAATGTATACACTTGAAAAATCTGGCTTTTATGGAAGAGTTTGTTGAATTGTTTAAATAAAACCATAAGACCAACATGACAAATAACACTAAAATAAAATGAGTGCGGTCCACAAGCACAACACAGCGATGAGCTTGAAGGGGAGAAGACTTAATGCAATACACTTCTCACAGAGAGGATTATGTTACTTCTCAGAATACACAGTCACAAGTCAAAAGTATCAAATGTGAAGTGATTGAAGACCAGGAAGGATCTTTCTGGCATTAGTGAACATTGGTTATGTGGAAAGATATATGCTGATGTGTTGAGAAACATGCAATGCTTCCACCAACATCCGTTCAGTGCAAGGTTAATGCATGTTGTGTAGAAGACGCTCCATGCACTAAAACAGTGTGAGTCCATACCTCTGAACACTCCATTAATGCTCGTATTATGATGATTCATCTAACTGTCTGAAATTCTTTCCCTCAAGTTTCCATCAATTAGTTTTCTTCTGTTTGCATGTCATCAGGAAACAATCCATCTTACTCAGCTACTTTAGGATATCTGCTGTCTTCTCTTCTACAAACTTTAGTCTATGAGTTTTCTGATATTTTCAACCAAAGCTACTTCTCTGCTTCTTAAGCGTTTTTTATAGGGGTTATTTGCCCTAAATAAAAGTGAATAAGTGTGTGTGCACAATAGATATTCTGACGACATTTCAGTGAGTATTCTACCTTCAGCTTCAAAGACTGATGAATCACGAGGAGGTGAGTCCTGGAAGAGGCAGCTGGAGCTGGCTATCGCCTGGAATCGAGTGGACTTAGCTAAGACTGAGATTTTCACTGAGCAAAGGAAGGTGGGTTTGATTCAGACCACTCTATCAGAAAAAAAGGATTTAGATTTGAACTTTATTTAAAATTATTCCACCAATAAATTTTTAAAGTACTGTTTCTAATTTTTTTTCTTTTTTGACATATGACTGTTTTTCACCAACATAAGAAAGTTATTCCTTTCTTTCTTTAGTCCAACGACCTCCATTGGGCCATGACTTTAGCCCTGGTTGGCAACAAGCCTGAGTTTGTGAGTCTTCTCCTGGAGAGTGGTTTGTGTCTGAGGGACTTCCTGAAGGATGATGACACCCTTTGTGAGCTCTACAAACAGCTCCCCAACTGCTTCTTCTTGTACAAGTTGGCCAAGCGGGTGAACCTTGCCGGCAGCAGAAGTAGTCAGGTACTGGACCAAAGGATTCATGTTCCAGCAGGAATAAAGATCTCACTGACTCAAGTCTCTGATGAAGTGCGCCACCTACTGGGAAAATTCACACAGCACATCTATCCTTCATCCGCCATGACATACCATCTTGACATGTCCACAGAGGACATCTCATCGTTTGTGAGTATATTTAATTCTGAACTTTATTCAGTTTAGGATATTAGTTTGTTTTTTGTCTTTTTAAAATGAGCAGTCTCAAATCTACAAACACCTCTGCTGTTAATACTTTGTACAACCATTTTCCACTTGGTCTTCTCCTTTAACATTTCAGGCAGTGACTGAATACAACATGATTTTAGATCATTCATTTTTGTGCAATTTCTCTACAGCTTCCAGAATCTTTTATCCTTTCTTATGCTCTTTTCTCTTTAGCCCACAGTTTTTTCACAGGTTAGATCGGATCCTTTATTTATGTTCTAAACCCCATATATTGAATTTCCACACATTCAAGAACCAGGTTTCATAAAAAATTAGAGGTCTTCAGAGATGTGTGGGCCAAGGAATTTCAGGCTGGACACCCTTTCCACCTTTTGCCTGTAGATGTACAGAGTTAAATAAAAAATTCTCTTCCTCCTGAAAGACTTCCATTAATTCACTGACTCCTCCATGTCTGGCAGCTTAATGGAGACTACACCTGACCAGTTAACCCAAAATCCCAATTGCTGACATTTATCAGGTATCTAAAGATCAAACAATGATCCAGGACCTGTTGAGGCAGAACAGAGCTGAAGCCCAGAGGGATCCAGGCTGTGACCTTTTCCTTTGGGCAATTATCCAGAACAACAAGGAGCTGGCTGAAATTGCCTGGGATCAGGTGATTAATAACTCCTGTACATGTAAAATGAAAGTGTCTTCAAAGTGGTTTATGTTTGTAACTCTGTATTTCTCTGTGTGCACACAGTGTAGAGACTGCATGTCTGCTGCTCTGGCTGCCAGCAAGATCCTGAAGAAACTGGCAGAGGAGTCAATCGATGCAGACGAGCCTCAGGAAATGCTGGAGCTCGCCAAGCACTATGAAAATCATGCAATTGGTATGAGACAGAGGTAAAGAGAACATTTACAGACTGAGGTGGGATTTATTGACCTGCACGTGTGTCATTAGGTGTGTTCAGCGAGTGCTACAACAGTGATAAGGAGCGTGCCCAGAAGTTGCTGGTTCGAATCTCATGCTTTTGGGGCAAGACAACGTGTCTGAGGCTGGCACTTGAGGCCAATGATAAAAACTTTGTGGCTCAGTCAGGTGTTCAGGTGAAGCAGATTTTTATTTACATTGTATAAATTAATATATGTAGTACATTAAACTGTGTGGTCAGATCACAGACCAAATTTTAACCTTCTTTTACAGGGTACTGCATATTTAATAACGTAAATTTAAGTAATTCAACATCATAAGCGATTGAAAGACAATCTGTTTTCTTGTACCTGAGTAATTAATCAAAAAATCTTGATAAGAAGCTTGTGTTTTAGGCTCTTCTTACTCAGATCTGGTGTGGTGAGCTTTCAGTTGAAAATCCTGTGTGGAGGGTGCTGATCTGCATGGTCTTCTTCCCTCTGATCTACACAAGGTTTGTGGTTTTCAGGTGAGTTTTTAATGGGAGTAATTTTATAAATGAAAACCTCATAAGTTGTAAAGCCTCACATTTCCAAAGTTATTTTCCATGATCTTATCTGTTGTTCCTTTTTAGACATTATGAACTCATCCAGAGAGAAACTGAGTTATGTTGATAATTAATTTTCGCACACAAATCTGTTTCTGCCCACAGTAAGCCGAATGTGGAGCCTCTGGGCTGCTGGTCCAGACTGGTTGGACTGTACTGCTCTCCTCAAGTCAAGTTTTATGGAAACATCGTCTCATACTTCGCCTTCCTGTTCCTCTTTTCTGTGGTCCTGATGGTCGACTTCCAGAGTACACCATCCATAGTAGAGCTGGTGCTCTACGTCTGGTTGTTCACTCTGGTGTTTGAGGAGATCAGACAGGTGAGATGCTGCAAATGTAACAGACATTCATTGATAAATATACTACGGCTTCCAGACTTAAATGCACTCATAAATATGTGTAAAAACCTTAAAAATGGGTTTCCTCTTGGTGGAAAGTACCTTACCTCACCATGGAGGCATCCTCTAGGCCTCCTAACCAGAGCCCAGGCCATTTCAAGTGGCTCCTCTCAATGTGGAAGAGCAGCAGCTCTGATTTTTGAAAAATCAGGAAAATAAACTGATTTTTGCTGCTTATACCTGCGATCTTGTTC
Organism: Brachyrhaphis roseni; assembly: GCA_903066815.1. Classification (NCBI taxonomy): domain Eukaryota; kingdom Metazoa; phylum Chordata; class Actinopteri; order Cyprinodontiformes; family Poeciliidae; genus Brachyrhaphis; species Brachyrhaphis roseni. Next base: position 43,407 of record CAEFZY010024955.1, on the reverse strand, counting down.
TTTTGGTCGACCCAAAGCCCATAAAAGAAGGTAGAAACATAGATTGACAAGTAAATTGAGAGCTCCACCTTTCAGCACAGCTCTCTCTTCACCATGACAGAGTGCATCACTATGGACACTGCACAATCTGTCCATCAATCTCCCCGCCCTGTTTTTTCTACTGTCATGAATAAAACCCCGAGATACTCCTTCTCCTGAGGCAAGACCTCTTTCTCTACTCAAAGAAGGCACTCTACTGTTTTCTGGTTTATGACCATGGTCTTGGATTTGGAGGCACTGAACCTCATCCCGGCCTCTTCACACTTAGCTGTAGATATCTCCAGTGAAAGCTGTAGATCACAACCTGATGAAGCTAATACGACCATATCATCTGCAAAAAGCAGAAACCTGATCCTAAGGCCACCACATTCGATTCCCTCAACACTTTGGCTGCATCTCGAAATTCTGTCCATAAGGGTTATGAACGGACTTGGTGACAAAGGACAACTTTGGCGGAGACCTACTCTGACAAGCTCCGACACCGGTTGTAACCTAATGGGCTACAATAGCTCGTTTTGACTTGTGCGTTACCCTCCATAGGATTTGGTCAAAAGCCTTCTCCACAAAACACATGTAAGCTTGTTTGGTGAACTCTCGTGCACCCTCCAGAACCATTGCTGAGAGTGTAGAGCTGGTCCAGTGTTACATGGCCATGACAAAAACCACACAATGTCTCCTGAATCAAAGTCTTAGCTATCCGATGGACTCTCTTCTCTAGAACCTCGAAATAATTCCCAACTCCCTTCCAGAACCTCCACTGCAACAATACAAATTTGTGGCTTTCTGTATCCTTTATGTAGATATGACATGCTGATCCCTCTTCAAAACATAAAAACTAGGAGAACAAGTAGCTTCATCATATTTTATTTTTAACTGTGTCAGCATTTAAAGCTGTCCATATTAGAAATCAAATATAATCTTATTCAGAATAAATGTATAATGACAGACAATAACATCCTGACATCTCAGTTTAAATCTCTGTTTCAGCTGTTTTATGATCCTGATGGTTTTGGATTTCGTAAGAAAGCCAAGAGGTACATTCATGAGATGTGGAACATTTTGGATGTCATCTCCATCATGCTGTTCTGTATAGGTCTTGCATTCAGGTACCTTCTCTCTCTCTCAGAGGGACATAGAAAGTCTTTCAAGCTATTCAATAATCTGTGACTCACCAACTTTTCATTTTATTCTATTTTTTTTTACCTCAGGCTGACAACTGAGTTGTTTTACGCAGGTAAAATCATCCTGTGCACCGACTTTGTGGTCTTCTGCCTCCGTCTCATGTCAATCTTCACCATCAGTCGAACACTGGGACCTAAAATCATCATAGTCAGGAAAATGGTGAGGAGTTTGCATGAATTTTAAATGATGAACCTGATGAAATGTGGAGACAACATTACAGTACTGATCTTCCTGACACTTAAGCACCTCCAGTCCTTAAAATGGACTTTGAAGACAAAATTTTGACAGCAGGGTGCACAGTCCTGAAAAATAGGACTTTTTAAAATCTTGTTAATAATAGCCTACAGCTGTAGATATATGTTCTTAGATTATTAAAAATAATAATCACAATGGCTTAAACTGTAATTTAAGCCATTGTGAATTTTAAATGAGGGCTGCACAGTGGCGCAGTTGGTAGCACTATTGCAGCAAGAAGGTTCTGGGTAAAATCCTGACTTGGCACCCCTTGCAACTGTGTAAAGATAATAGATGGATGGAATTCAAATGAGAAATGTAAATGCATCCTGTCTCTGTGTTAAATACAAAACTATTCTCTCTTTACTACAAAAAAAATTATTATCTGGTGTCTACTTTAGCTGGTTTCATCCAAGTCGTTCATGATATTGTTGATCCAGAGTGTATCTGTGTCTGACAAACTACTTTCAATTAAGTCCTACATTTTTGTTTCTTTTTCTGAGTATAAATTGGATTACTAACATGTCTGTAATGGCAGCTAATTGTTTTGTCCTCTAACTGATGTAATTTTGTGCTCCAGATGATGGACATGTTCTTCTTCATGTTTCTCCTGAGCATCTGGGTCGTGGCGTACGGTGTGGCCAAACAAGGCATCCTCATCCATAATGACAATCGGCTGGACTGGATCATCCGTGGGGCTATTTACGAGCCGTACCTTATTATATTTGGAAGTTTCCCTGAAAATATTGACAGTGAGTGGAGAAGTGTGCTGTGTAGTTCTATTAAGTCTGGAAAAATACAATATGAGGCAATGCGAGACATGTTTTCCTGTTGATACAGCGTTTTCTAGTTTGTGATTTGTCTCCTGCAGACGCTGCATTTGATATAAATTCATGCAGCATGAATGGTACGGATCCCCTGAAGCCCAAGTGCCCTGTGCTAAATGAAAACCAAATGCCGGTCTTCCCCGAGTGGCTCACCATCGTCATGCTCTGTGTTTACTTGCTCTTTGCCAACATATTGCTTCTCAACCTCCTCATAGCCATCTTTAAGTGAGTCCTTAGCACCACACCTTTGTTCAAATTTAGTTTACAACATAATGAATCTGTTAATCTTTCGCCTGCACAGCTACACGTTTGAGGAGGTCCATGACAACACGGACAGTATCTGGAAGTTTCAAAGATACGAGCTGATCAAAGAGTACTACAGTCGCCCAGCTGCCCCACCTCCTTTCATCATCTTCAGTCATCTCTACCTCTTCATCAGAAAAATGGTGCTGTTCAAGGCTCCGATCCTATCTACTGACTTCAGTAAGGCCATAATCCCTGATGTCTAGATGTGTGATAGTTTACAAGAGGTTTTCTCAGGGCCACTGCTTTCAATGATCATCTCTCTGTCCTGTGTTGTAGATGATTATCCATATTTAGCTCCAAGAATACATCCTTTCTCGTAATCATTTGTAGTTATTTCTATTTTACTAAAAGTAAACTGATCAGAGATTTGCATTGTCAATTTTTTGCAAAGGCTTGACTTGTCAATTCCTTTAGATTTATATGTTCCTGATAATTGCATTTTCAAACAAAAATAAAGAAATGATTATTTACAAAGTCTGTTGTTTGAGTGCGTAGCACAATGCTGTTTGTTTATATAGTATATACTCCAATGGTATTTAAATTAAACCAATGCAGACAGTGACATGAAGAAGTGTTTTGTATGGAGATCTGTGGAACCTTACGGCTGAGACCAAACAGAAGTGAAGGTGACAGTGATACAAATCACGCCACACTTTTTTTTTTTTTCCAGAGAAGCAGCTTTCTCAGATAGAAGAAGAGGAGCTATTATCCTGGGAGGCCTTAATGAAGGACAGATACCTGTTGTCTGCGCGGCAGGAGCAGAGCCAGAGCATGGAGAGACGCATTCTGGATACATCTCAAAAGTAAAATCCCGCAGAAAGTTATTCTCTGCTGTCTTCTTTTTCTACTCAAATCCGGCTATTATATGGCTAACATCTCTTATGTAATTTCTTATGTCATTTACTCACAATTACGTAAAAAATGTGAAAATTGATTTTTTCATTATTGTTAATCTAAATCTCAGTCACTCATGTTACTTTTGCTTGTTTCTTGAGGGTTACCACCTTAACTGAACGGATGGAGAAACTAGAAGAACAGGTTATGAACTAATTTAGTGACTCATTTAATTTGCATCACAGTATAAATTATGTTTAATTTCCACCCTTCTCCATCACTGCCTGTGCAGCTTGTTAATTTACTGGTTACTTTGTGTCTTCAGGTCACCCAGTCAAACAAATCACTGCAGTGGATTGTTGACAGTCTGAAATCTCAGGGTTTTTCTGCAAAAGAAACTCAACCACAGGGTACAAACCATTAAACCCTCCTCAGTCACACTGTTACATTCACACTAACCTTCCTGTTCATACAGAGTTATATAATTGTTTTACTTGTTTACTATTTTTCTTGTCGACTCTTTCCTGCAGCCTCACCTATACCAGATGAATCCTCCAACTCTTTGAGAATACCAGAAAAAAAAGACGGCTTCCACGAGAAGTCCCGTCAGCTTCAATACCTGGACAGCTTCCCTGTTCCAGAGGAAAAAGTACCATGGAAGATACTTCACAAACAGTGCTTTGCAAAAGTTTACCCTTGAACATTTCCACATTTAGTTAAGTTACAAAGTGGTACATAATTGTCAAGAGGAAGGAAAATTATTCCCGATTTTCAGAATTTTTTGCCAAAGAGTATCTGAAAAGTTTGAAATCCATTTAGCGCTGTGTTTGTCATTTTTATTTGTGGAGAACCAAATTACAGGCAGGAGTATTTAATAATAATAAAAAGAGGTGAGTGGGATTGAAGGAATGAATATTGCCAAATAAGACTAGTGAATGGTGCCACTGTTTACTGAGAGAATGCTCTATCCCCAGAGAGGAGTGGACAGAGCAGCATGTTCTGTGTGGTGAGGAGGAGGTGGTGGAGCATTGGAGAGTGGACAGGTTAGGTTGGTTAAAACGAGGAAATGAGAAGATGTGTGGTTAGTTATCATAGATGTATTCTGCGAGGTTTTTGTATAAGGAGGCTTTAATAGCCAATCCAGAGAACAATCCATCAAGTAACTAGAGAGGAAACCGCATGGGCTGACACTCAGGTGCAGAATGACCGACAGCCGGCTCCTCTTAAGCTCCTGGTGATGAGCAGATTAGGAACAGGCATGCAGGTTAATGTAAATGCACAACACACTTTTATTATTTTTATTTGTTAAAAAAATGTTTATTGATCATAATTGAATAAAATGCACGGCTTTTTGTTGTAATTAACAAAATGTGGAAAGTTTCAAAGGTTTCCAGGTGCGATAAAGGAAGAGCTATTCATTTTCTAAATCACAGCACAGAAAATGTGTTCAGGATTTATGGATTTGGATGTTTGTTTGTTCTTTTTGGCAGGTCAGTTTCAGCTCATTCATGCCGACCTATTACAGTTCTGAAGATGGAAATGACCGTGCAGGCGGGTATGTTATGAGACTACCCTCTACTGATCCAACCTCTTTGACCTGCTTTGCATAAACCTTTTTATCTGTACTTTTTCCCTTTAATCACAGATCTGGACCAGAAGACTTAGATAATTACAGGTGGGTTAAAACATAAAGAATAACTGATGTTCAGTAACCTTAGGAGATCATCTTGATGTCTCTTATGGATCCTGCCATCATTAGAAACCCAGGAGGGAGGACGGGCATCAGGGGAAGAGGCGCACTCAGTCATCTTGGTCCAAATTTGAACCTGGATCTCGTGGTTACACGGTAGGTCATCTGATATCCTGGCATGGGTTTCAAATGTTTGTCTCTCAGATCTAAAGAATTTGAACTTGGATTTTTAAGGTGGCGAGACAGTGCGAGGTCTGTGCTGGAGTTCTTGGCTGTTTTGAACCAGAACCTTAGATCTTTTGCTTTGCCTGGAGTGAGTGATTATTGGTTCACTTTTTGTTTTGTTTTAGGTTTTAGTGAGACACATTTGCTGTTCTTCTGTACCTTCAGGGTCCTGTTGACTCTGTGGATCACCTGCCAGGAAATCTAAAGGGAATTCTGGGAAATAAGCTGTTTGAAGTTCTAGATGCAAAAGTCTCAGAGGGAACTAAGGTCAGTTTGGCTTATGAATATTTTACCTTCAGTTTCATTCAGAAATATTGCTTTTTATGAATGGAATTGTGATGTGCTTTCTACATGTAAATGTAATGTTTTTATATAATCTATTGTTTCATAAATGGTTATTTATAGGATAGCATTATCATATCTCGTATTTTAGCACCAGACATCAAGCAAAAGCACATTAAGTTGCTATTTCTGTAGCTACTAATGACAAACACTCTCTATATGGTATAAAAACTTACTAATAAACAAACTGTTAACAGTTTATAGTGCTATGCAAAAAATATTGATACCCTTTAAAATTTTCCACAATTAGTCACAGCTACAAACCTCAGTGTTTCTATTTATTGTTTTATGTAAGTTACATATAAAAAGGATAATTGTAAAGTGGATGTTTGTCAATATGTTAGAATCACGGATTTGTATTTTGCATAATTTCTCTTCAAGAAAATATTTAAAATTCAAAGCACCATTTTGTCCCACTAATAAAATTTGCATAGAGCTGCAAAAATTGCATAGGCTTTTAAAGAATGACAGCTTATATTTTTGAGAAATAAATAATATAGGAAATTGTTGTCATTTTTAGAGAACCATAATTTCATTTCTACATTCAGCTTTAAAAAAAAACATATAACCTTTTATATAAATTATATAATTTATTTTCCAAAAACTTATTAGGAGCCAACTGCTTGTTGCAGATCAATAATCTTGGGAAAACTAACTTGTTTGCTTGTGATCTCTGTAAAATTATCTGTTGTTTATTTGCTTACATCTTGCTATTTTAGTTTATTATTTGTGTGGGTTCATCTATGCTCTTTGTTTTACTTTAGCTTGTTTTTTTAGATTCATATTTCATTTCTGTTTATTGTTTTAGTTTAGTCTCTAATTCAGTTTTTTTTATCTTTCTGTTTTTCTTTCATATTACCTTTGGCTGCCAGTTTTTGCACTCTCTATCTTCTCATCTCACCATTGCCTGCTCTCTCTCAGCTGCTTCCACTTCTCCCTGAGCTCCTCTGGTTCCCCTGTCATTTCGGCTCCTTCTTCAGAATGTATGTTGGCTATTCTCATTGTTTTTCACTAGTTCCTCCCGTTACGCTGCCTGTTTCCTGGTCCTCACTCCATGTTTGTGTTGTCCAGCAGTCTATTGTGTCTAAGTTCTCTTTTGTTCACTTCTTCATAAATAGCCATTTTCGTCAGCAGGTTCTTTGTGTGTGGGTTCTACGCTGAGCATGTCAAAACCAGTCGGTTCCTGGCTGTAACAAGACTTTTATGAATCCATGTTCTTTCATCCTTTATTTTGAGTTTTGTTTGTGAATAATGTTTGAAGTTTTTTTTTTTTTATCTACTCTGGATTGTGTTGCAGGTGTCTGAGGGCTATGTGGACGACTGCAGGAACACAGACAATGCCTGGGTGGAAACAACTGTCCTAAACATTCACCTGGATAGAACAAGCCAAGTGATGGTGGACATTAACAACATGGTGGGAAGGATTTTACTTTTCTTTTTCATAAAATACATACAGTTTGATAAATTTAGGAGATACTTGACCTGTTGTCATTCATAGGTTATAAGCGGTGACAGCTGCCTCCAGTGGCAGGAGGTGAGCAGTAGAATCAGACTCAGCCCAAACCAAAGACACTCGCTGCAGCAGGTGGCGGAGCTGCACCACAGGAAGTTCTGATCATTCTGCCGCTGTTTGACATCGTTATATTCATATCGCATTAAGAAAATTTAACTTGAAGCCTGGCACATAGAAGACAATCCATGTATCACCTTGTGCCTTTCAGTGCCGCCTTTGTTGTGATTCATTTGAAGAAAATATGCAGCAAATCCTTACCTGAAATTCTATTCTTTCTCTTCACTGCAGTTTATATTGCTAACGCTTCCTATCATTCCCAAACAAGTTCATGTTGCTATAATACAACTAAAAGTTCATTATGTGAATTTAGGTCAGTTGTTCTACAAATGTCTGTGGAAACAGCACTCTATATATCTATTGTGCTTGATGTGATACACCTTTGACCATAAAATTGAATGAAAACATCAATTTGCAATGGAATAGTATGGTTGAGTGAATACTGCAATGTCTGATAGACAAAATATATCACAATTTGTCTGTGTAGCAAATACCATTACAATATTTATGGCTGGCTTTTATAACAATGTATTGCACTACTATCGATTCATCTATTTGGATAAACTTCAAATCTTCATCATATATATACCTTTTATTCCAAGAATCCAATAAAATGACTGAAAGGCTCTTTTTTTCTTGCTGTTTTACTTATAAAGATCTAGTTACTTAGTCGTGTGTAATTTTAGTGTGTTTAGCATGCAGGAACTACTCTGAGGACTCATTATTTCAGGTCAGTGAATGTTCAGCTCCTGCTCTTCTGCAGCTTGGTTTCGGAGCAGCTTCCGCCGCTTCTGATTGGTTGAGGGGGAGGTGGCCAGACACATGCTGTAGTATCGGTTTCACGCCCTCCTCATAATCTGAACCGCTGTTTTCATCAAATACCGGTCCTTGTTTTAACTTATGTGTTCAGTGTAATAACAGACATGTTAGCATTGTATGAAAGCTGCGCACGCAACAGCCAGTGACTTTAATTTACTGAGTTTAAATCATGTTTTTGTGTTATTGTGACGTTAATGTAATGTTATCTATAGTTTGTACATAGACATAATAAAAGTACGATTGGTAGATGTTAGCTTTGTTCTGATTTTTGTGTCATAAATATTGTTTGTCCTACAAGTACAGACTGGGCAGACAAGCTATTTTTAACCACAGCGGCAGAGATAAGAAAAGAAGAAGATGTCACACTCCGCTTTTATTTTATGACACTACACCAATCATTGCATTCAAAGCACAGCTTTGCTCATAATAATACAGCTACTTCGATCCCTATCGACATTCTGGCATAATTTAGTTTACAGAAAACAAAAGATAGCTAGATTTGGAACCACAAACAAAGCCTTAATTTGAGATCTAAACCCCTGTTGTTGACAATATGAGGTACTTAGGAAATGACAGAGAGTGGCTAGAAAATGTAAAATGAACAACCTAACAGTTTTTTATAGAACATTTTTCTTTACAAATAAAACATGAGGAGGTTGGTGTGCATTTATAATATTGTGAAGAAGTTTAAAGCAGGGCATTGAGCATCTCACGGAGCATGGTTCAATATATTAACTTTTAATCAAAAGAGCTTCAAACCTACCAATACATGGCCCTCATAAACTGGCTTAGCAGAAAATATTAAAAGGTAGTCAAGAGGTCCATCTAAACTCTGGAAGATTCAGAGATAGATAATGTAAGCTATCGATTTCTATTGTGCACTCCACAATTCTTTTCTATTGGAAAGATAGATGAAAGCAATCTATGAAAATATAAGCAAGACATTTCAGAATACAACAAAAGTGTAGAGGGAGGAGGTCTGGTCAAATGGAAGAAAATATATATTTTTTTCAACAACATAGAAAATGCTATGTGTGAAGAAAAACAAGCCATTCATTCTAAGTGAGCATGGTAGTAGCATTATAACACTGTTAGGTTGTTTTAACCAGCAGGGTTCCCGGGAAGCTTGTCATAATTAATGGGAAGACAGCAGTAATAAACACAAAGGAAAACTATCAGGCTACAAAGGACGTCAGACAGGGGAGGTTCACACTCTAGCAAGACAATGACCCCAAATAACTACAATGGAATAATTTAGATCAAAAACTTCAGTTCATTTTTGTTTTTAATTTTAGGATATATGCATAATTTTCTCTCTATGTCACATTCATTTACTTATTTGTGCTGGTTTAGTAAATATTGCAATGAATCCCATTGGATGTAACTTGACAACAAAACTTAAAGAGGTACAGTACAATGAATAGTTTCGCGAAGCATTGCAATGACAGATTTTCTTCTCCGTTGTCTGTCCAGAATAGACAATCTTTGCCGAGCTGTTTACAGGTGACAGTGTCCGGAAGTGACGCAGCACGCTCGAGAGACTGTACCATTCTAGTAGCTGGATAGATGGACGGATCGTCAGCGGAGGACCGACGTCTCATTCAGAGAGAAACGGTAACTATGGTTCATATTAATGTCGCTGTTTATCGAGAGTTTGAGCTTCAGTGGAAAGTTACAGACCTGCGTGGTGTTTCGAGGTGTTGGTGGAAACATCTCGGTTCGGTGCTGGGATGGAGCTGAAGCTGCTGACCGAGGCAGCTGTCAGAGCTGCACTTTAACAGGCTTTAGCACGACGACCAGTACTGATAATAGAACTGTTCATACGTCTTTATCAATGGACTCCGAATCCGAAAGCTTCATTTATTCTAGATGTATTGCAGCAGTAACATACACCTGCATGTTTTCATTTATTTCAGCCCTGACAGGTGGACAGTGAAGCAGGTCCTGGGTTTGAAAGCAGGAGTTAAAGGTTAAGACTCTTATTCTCTTTTCATTATGTAACCCAGTGAGCAGTGCTGCTCTGTTTTGATCTGCTCACAGACCCTTTAGTTGTTTTAGCTATTTTAACCAGAAGAAGGAGTAAATTACAGTTCTGCTGTGGGAGAGGAGGGAAAATTATAGTGTCCAGGAGAGAGATGTTTGTTTAGCTGTCCACAGATTGGACTTTTGTTGAGCGTTTTTGACTACGTGGCTGGGACAGGTTGGTTTTTACTGTAAACCTCCAGTTTATTTTCATTTTGTACTTCTGGCTGAAGTGAGCTCACACCAGTCCAAATTCAGTGCAAATGTAGTGTTTCTATTTGGTAGGAAAACTAGCTTTGACAATTAAAAACTTATATCACATTAATTTTTAGTCTGCTATATAATTTAGTTAATTTTGAAGAACAGTTATTTATGTTTAAAAAAAACATTTCTATTGAAACAATTTTAAAAGAATAAGGTGGTCCAGATCCAAATGTTGTGGACACTTTTCCATCTGCAGTTTTTGCAAACCTTGACCTTCCCAATATGTGTATTTGCTGATTTCTAGCTTGATCATCTTCAGTTAATTAGATGAAGGGTTTTGGTAATATGAATGATGATGTTGGTGAAATGTTCTTTCATTGTGGTAAAATATTCTCTATGAATACTCTTGATGTAATTAAAAATATTAGAAGAATGTTCTATTTTTCTAATCTATTTTTCTAATAACATTGATTTTCAATTGAAAGAGCATTAAAGTGTTAGATGCACCAAATCTTTAGGCGGATTTCCAATCTGTTGATTTTTGTAATCTTTTGTGATAGCTATACTAATATAAGAGATAAAACAGTAGAAAATGACATAATTAATCCATTCAATTCTGGGTATGTTCCCAGAATATTATCTTATCTTTGGGGATTCTCAAAACCCACATATCCAGTGATTGAACCAACAACTCTTTCCTCAGACTCACTGACAAATTCCAAACAAGTGAAAATTGTAATTTTGTCTTAGATGAAATAAAGACCACCACAGACGAAGGCCAATACATCATGCATTATTATGTATATAGCATTATTATTATGTGATATAGCATATTTTCCTGGATTTGCTCTTTCCCTTTAAGATCTTGATTTATGGATTTTATGGGTTAATAAGGGCATGTTGACTTTTGTTTGACTCTGCTCGTAGAGTGACCTCTTAAAACTATAAACCTCTCAACCATATGTGTTTGCATGGTTGCTTTCCCTTTTCTATTCAAGTATATCAGTTAACTTGAGTCGACAGAATAAATTGAACACAGATGATGCCTTATTTATGTTTTCTCCGCATCCTCTCACCCTGCATGGTTTTTGCAAGCTGACCAGCTTCAGAGTACATCTGATACAAATCAAACATAATACTTCATCTGTCCTTCATGAAGACTTCATGTCACAACAGCCTCATGGTCCGACCTCTCCTCATCTCCATCGACATCCTCTGACAGCAGAGAGTGTTAGACGTCTGAGCAGTGGACTCTGTGTGTGTGTATGCGTGTGTGCTGTCAGCAGCATTGTGTTCCACCCTCATTGTGCTGAGTTTCCAGTAAGTTTCCACGTGCTGTACGAATGCAGTGCAGCCACAGTTCACGCTAGACACCAATCAGCCAAATGCAGCCTCTCTCCCAGCTAACGCCGAGTGGAAAGCAATTCCTCTCAGGTGTTCTTAGATGAGGCACGCAAACAGATGACGCCTGAATTATACAAACACAATCAACTACGGTACACATGGGGAATAATTATGCTTCACCTGAACACAAGAAAATTGAGGTGATAGTTTTTTTATTATTATTATTATTTCTGTCTGATATTTATATTTGTTACTATTTGTAACCATGGCAACAAGTTTTTGATTATTTTTCTTTTACAATTGGGAGTAGCCGATTAGCATCTCAGAAGCTCAAATAATATCTAAAGTATAATATCATCCATGCGTAAGGATTATATCCCCAATTCCAACATCGTGCGAGATTTAGAGACCAGAGATTTGAAGCAAAAGCAAATGAGGTGGATTAGTAGAGCTTGCCAACAATTGATGGTGTCATTCAGGGCATGTCGTCTTGGAATATCGTCTTTTGTGCCTTGACATTGAGTTATTAAAATGTCATTAATTAAATTAAATTTAAAAAATAATCACAGCCTTCTTGGCAATTCATCTATCACTGCACCACTGCTGCTCTAAAACTAAAGCTTACTCTTTACCAAATCTGCTTCAGTATAATGCATTACACCAACTGGTGCAGTTGTACCTTTAAATAACACTCTATAATTGCATTCAATTTTATTTTTTCAAATATTTTAACATTTGCTGAAGCTTCAACATTGAAAAAAAAAGAAGTTAAAACTGCAAAATGAAGCAATCAGTCTATGTTTTCAAGACTTGCAAATATTTCCAGTTCTTTGTTGTTGTCATAATAAATTGTAGCTACCTTCATACTACCCTATTTTCCTTGATATAACAGTATATGATCAATATTATGATCATTGCCATACCCTATGGATTGTATCTTGGAAACATGATTGTATCCGTAGTTACAATCACAAGCTTGAAAGTATTTTGTCTGGATTTTGTGTGATTGGCCAGCATACAGCTGGATTAAAAGCATCCCCAAAGCATGATGCTGCTACCATCATATTTTAGTGTGGTCATGATGTATTCTGTGATTTGTGGAGGATTTTCCAACACACAAATAGGCTAACGATTTCATTTGTGATCTCACGTGATTGTCACTTACATGATTTGAGAGATTTCAGTTTAGAATGTTGTTTTAAAACCTAGTCCTGCTTTAAACTTCATCCCTGACCTGTCTGCTGCACTCCTTGGTTATCATGATGCTGTTTGTTCACTAATTTTCTCTAACAAACTTCTGGGACCTTCACTGAGCAGCAGCAATTATCCTGGGATTCAATTACATGGACTTTGTTATAATTAGGTGGGTTCTGAGGGTATTTTGCTGCATTGGATTGTATTTAGGGCAGTAAAAGGGCAAATACCACATGCAACCCACACAATTCATACTTGTAAAACCTTATCTCTTTTACTATCCACTTTTTTCCTTTTGTCTATAAAACAAATTCAAACTTTGCATGAGTTCAAGACTGGCGGAAACAGGTTGGGATGAAACAGTTTGTTCAGTCCAACTATGGAGGCTGGAATATTTAATGTGAAATATTTATTATAAACTAATCAGGCAAGCACTCAGCTTATTTTACTTCACCTTCGAAAATAAAATTAGGATAGAACTTAAAATCAGCTTATACAGAGTTTGTGCTACAACTTTAATTAGTCAAGGGTGTTTTGGTTTGTTTCTGCCACAGTTAAATGGTATTTTTTAACCCATTCAATTCAGTTAAAATAACCCTTTTATTTTATCCCCAAAGGGAAATTTCAAGGCACATGATTAACACAAAGGAGACTATGAAATTTAATAGCTTAAACTATAGAGATAAAAAAATTCACATATACTTAATAAATATTTGAATATGTATAAGTGGTAGTGCATGTATGCAGTGTGAAGTACTTATTTAGCTTTAGTTCATCAGTGCAGCAGGAGTTTATAGTTGGGGTGGGAGGATCAGCTGGTCCTGGGAAGACATTTAACCACTGACCACAAAATTTGATAATGCTTCCTTGTCAGAGTTGAACTGCTGCACGCAGAGGCACATTCCTTTGTGGTGATAAATAGGGAAACTTCTTTATCTTGGCTCAGACTCGGTACAACTTCCGAAGGCTGGAAATACCCAGCTCTGTCCCCAGCTTGATGACTATGCAGAAAATAATCAACAGCATTTTTATTGTTTGCTTCTGCTGGTATTAATAATTATTTTGTCCTATTTTTTGCATCTTAAATCTGAATCTTAAAACTACCACAATTGTCAAGTTTTCTATGTGTTCTATAGGGATATCATGTAACATATAGGATTATGTGAAAACCATAAGAAGTCCCCTAGTAAGTATAGCAAAAGCGGAATGAGATCTGTAGGTGTTCATTCATTCATCATTGTGAAAGGTCTTGCTCAGACCTAAATTTCGATTGTGACTTTGTGAAAATTTATGTTTCCATTCCAGACTTCTTTTATCCAATCTTTAGGTGGATTAACTCATACTCAGCCTTTTCAGGGTATTACATCACAATGAGAAAAATAAAGAATGCCCATTGGTTTTATCCTTTATTTAGAGGATAAGACCAAACCCCGTCTTCTAGAATAAGTCTCCTTGGATGGAGATGTTGCTGCTGCAACGTGGCGCTGATTTCGAGAACACCTGCACATCTGTGTAACTGAGTCCTGAGCGTCAGCAGAATCATCAGTGCGGTGCTGATGCTGGCATCCGGACAGGAAGCTGTATTAATGTAATTGACATGTGTAGCAGCAGGAGCAGTGCAGCCTTGCAGCTGGTCTGATCTCTTTAATCCAAGTTCTGGATTGTTGCCTGGCCCATTTTAGGTCACATTAATGTAGCCTTGCTACGTCAGGCTGTGTTTTATGTGGCTAAATGTGATTTTATGAGAGTGATTTATTTTGATTGTGTATGTTTAGGGGTCTAAAACTTCTTCATGTCTCCTTTGATAATCTGGATTCTCATACAAGGTTCTATGAAATCTGTGAACCATCAGTTTTATGGTCAAATTTCAGTGGCAATAATTTTGGGCTTTTATGGTAAAGTTTGAAAAGCCAATATCCAAGCAAATAGATGTTTTTTCTTGCACTGTGTAAAAATTAGGATACACTGAATGCATTTGGATTTGCATGCAACCAAAGGACGCTGAAATCTAATCTGCTAAATCTGCTTGGACTGCAAATAGAAACCAGAGAGCCGCTGTTACCGTAAATCGGTTATTCATTTGCAGATTTGTATTTAAAGAGATTAAAGCAGGATTAACTGAAAACACTGGTGTGCGAGTTTAACTCGAGTTGGTGTAGATTCTGTCACGTGAGCTGCGGGTGTGACATGTTGATTCAGTACGAGATTTGGTACCTTTAAAATGACTGGTAATTAACCAATAAAAGGTTGGATTATAGGTAATCTCTAAGGTTGTATTTTTTTATCTCCTTTTTTGCCAGGTTCATTCATTGTTACTTTGATTTTAGGATGTCATTTGTTTACTTAGTATTATTTTATTTCAAATTCCTTCACATTGGATTGAAAGTGTCTTGTAAGAATATTTCTCAAGTCTTGCCTCTGTTTCTTAATTAGATTTTAGCCTAAGGTTTTGACTGGGCCACTCTAAAGCATTATTAGACTTGGACAATATGCATCATTCCATTGTCGCTCTGGCTTTGTGCTTTGGGTTAAACCAGATAACAAATTTGGTCTCATTTGACCAAAGAATCTTTCACACATGTGCTGTGTGTCCTCCAAAGGTCTTGACAATTTTCAAATGTGTCTTTCTTTCATCATTGGCGTTCTTCTCGGCATGCACAGCAAGGTACTGTGCTTGTAAGGGTTTTTCCCCCTGACTACAGTAATCTGTAGTGGCATCTTCTCCAGATTAACCATTGACCTCTTGGCTGCTTCTCTAATTTTCTAACTACAATATTGTCACTGTTCGAAATGAAAGTTAAAGGTGCATCACTGCACTCCAAAGAAATACTACTGTTGAAATAATTAAATTTATCTTTAAAAATCAGGGATTATGTTTATATATCTGGTAGGCTGTGGCCTCGTAGCTGTTATAAATAGCCCAGATGTGCTGAGTGTTCATGACGCTCGCAGCCTTTGAAGAATCAGTGAGTGGAAACAACCAAATGACAAAAGCTGGGCTGAAGAATGGAAGCGAAAGTCTTTTCCCTCTTTTTGTAAGTCCGTCCTCTTCCTCACTTCCTCTGCTTCCCTCAGGCTGTCTCCTCTTTTCCTTCCTGCTGACTGACATTTCGATAATGACTTCGTCTGAGCCGCTCCACAGGCCCTGCCTCCATCCGCATCCTCAGGTCTCCATGCAGGGCCTGCTCCTCTCATCACTCCTCACATCTTTATCAGATCAGTAAATGTCGGTAATGTCATCTCTGAGAGGTTAGGGAATTAAAGATCGTCTATTTTCTGGAATCGTCTTCTCTTTTAGCTTGGAGAGAAACTGTCCTGGACACAGGCTTGCTGGTCAGCCTGTTCAAGGACTGGGATTTTGTTAAGAATTGGGTTAAGCTCTACAGCCTTTTATATTTGGGAAGGGGTATTACAGTTGTGGCTATGAGGGGCTTAGATTAACTCTGCATATCTAAACGAAGCTTTAAAAGTCTTTACCGTAATACCTTTTTTCTTTGTTGTATTCTTTGTGCTCAGAAATACTGTATTCATGCACCGCTCAGTTTTAAATATACTCTTCTCTCGTGATATTTGTGCTAGCCGGCTTCTATAATTACCACAGCCTGGAGCGCCTCATGGGGAGCAAATTAACACACACGAGTGGAGGAGCAAAAACCAGAGTCATACATGCTGGATTGGAGTAGCCCTGACCTCAGACGTGTGCACCTTTAGAATGGGGACATAAACAGCAGGGATGTTGTTATTCATAGATCACAGCCATAATGCATGCTTATGTATGTGTGAGTAATGGTCGCCTGATGCACCACGTGGCAAGAAAAACTGCAGCAGGAGCAGATAAGTATTTATTTATGATTCATAAAATGTTATTAGACACATTTTATTGTGATTCCACAGACTGTCCGTATGAAACATGTTTTTAAAGCGATCGCCTTCATGTTTCCGTCTTTTGATCTAAGGAATCCTAAAACCCACATGGAGTTTGTTATAGTCTAATTTCTTTTAAAAAACCTAAAAGCTTTATTTTAAGTGGTTGATCTCCACATATAAGAACAGATTTGACTGCTTCTTAAATTACAGATAAGAGCATGGCAAATTTTGTTATGTATTTTTGTAGCAGCATCCCAGTTCTGACTACTGTCTTCCATCGTAAACTTGGCCAGTCGTCTTGCTGTATGTGCACTAAAGCCATGGTTGTCAGGACTATTTAGGAGTAAGCATGGGCAAGTACTGGTATCAATGCAAAATTGAAGTATTATTATTGGGATTCTGAGAATAAATAGGTTTCTATAATGTTGTTCTTTCAATAAATGTTTAAGTTATATTTCTAGGGGAACAGTTACCCTGCAAACAGATGGACTGATAAATTTTACAAAGATGAAAAGTAGTTGGGTTTTTTTCTCACATTTACTGTATAGATATCGAGGAAGCTTTTTTGAGATGTCATCCCTATTTAATTCACTAGTCCATGACGATAATATTATAATTTTCCATCTTTTATGTTTAATGAGATGCTATGTGAAGTGCAGGAGTTTCTCAGTTCAGCATTGCCTCTTCACCATATGTCGCTTCACACTGTCAGCTGGCTGAAAGAACACTGGTACACCTTTTCTTTCCCTTAAGAAAGACCAATTTGGTTGTTTGAAATGATTTTCTCCATCAACTAATTAAATCATATTACAGTGGACCCCATGTGGGGCAGCTAGCCACAAATAGCTTAAATCTGCGAATATTTGAGATCCCCTTTAGAAATGCTTAGAACTGCCTATTTTAATATCTTTCTCATCAAATATACCTTAATATGCATCAATCTTCAAAGTTGAAACCGGCCTTGTACTACTGAAGAAGCAAAGTCTTAGTTATCTCTATCGCTCTTGAGAGTACAACCAATCATCATCAACTGCTGTAACGTATTAGTTTTTATCTCATCGTCCTTCATCCTGTCTTTTTCCAACACTGCATATGTGCAAGTTTCTAGCATCACACAAAAAACAAGCAATGAGCCCGTGATAGTTGTTGAGGCTGTTTGTCTTGTCTTCCTGTCTTTGTTTAATGGGCTCATTGGTGCTGTTTGTTTATTCAGACTGACAGTGGGAGCCGCTAGTCTCTGCTATGGTAAGTTTGTGTGTTGAAAGCTGATAGGTTTGGAAAACTCTGAGTGGACACTTATGTCTTTATTTCTTTCCTGCGTAGCTGTTGTAAGGTTACCTTCACAGATAGAGAGTGGTTTTAAGCACAGATAGGCTGGTCCTGGGTATTCCACTTCATTTCTAGTGATGTTAAAGTTTCTGAAGACCACTAACGGATTTTGTCCAGGTTATAAAAGCAGAATAAAATGTTCTTATGTGCAGCACATGACTGAGAAACTAGTGCACATGTCCTGGTGACCTCGGCTCATACTGTACTCTGTATCTCTGCCCCGAAGTCCTCCCTTGTCTTTGTGCATTTGTGTTTATTGCTTTGTCCTGTGCTTCAGCACCATCCTTCCCCAGTCCCACTAATATAATGTCATGATGACCATGACTCCAAGGTGAAAGGGGTACATATGTTCACATTCTTCACACTTTTCTTATTCTCTTATTTACTTAGAGGAAGAGGACTAGACAGCTTTGGGTGGCCTCTTTGCTCGGCTTTATGAATCTGCACACAGTCTGCTAAATCACGCTCAGGATTACCAGGTGCACGCGTTTGAGAGGAAGGGTAGTTGAAACATGCTTTGTGCCTGCTGCTCCTCATCTGTTTGCTCCTAAACATAAAGAGGAAATGAGGATATAGATTGTTGTAGTGCTGCTGGATGAATTCTGCACGGGGTGTGGAGCGGTTATTATGTAATTTCCCCTCAGTGCAGATTGGTCAGTGGATGAGATGTTGGTGGGCTCAGCACCGTAATCTCTCAAGTATTATCTGTCTCCCAACATCAGCAGTTGTTGTGGGCAGAACTTGCTTTGTTTATGTAAAACCAAACAATCACCTGAGTTTGCGTGCAAAATAATTCACATTGTAGCCAAAGAGGTTTGCTCATGACGTCAGAACATTACTTGATCTTTTGGGAAATCATCTGGGAATCTCCTTAAAACGTTGAATTTAACTCAAATTCTAACAGAAAGAGGGGTGATGGTTGCAATAATATACTTTGTTACTAGCCCTTTGAAAAAGGATTTATCTTAATTAAATTGGTTGCACAAACAGAAATATGCAGCCTCTGACTGTTTGCTTGTGCTGTTATTAAGTTACAGTTCAGATTGGGAATACAAGAAGCAACAAATCATACTGGTATTTATTGTATCATAAATTAGTCCTCTTGCTTTGTAAACATAGATTTGAAATTTTTAATCAAAGCAATGAACCTAAAAATATAGTGACTCTCGATTAAGTGAAAAGGCGTCTAAATTACATTCCAGTGAAAGAGACTATAAAAACATAGGGAAAAAAAACTAGAAAAAAAGTCAATAAATGGAGATAAAAAAATTAATTACGGTAAGTCACATGGACTTTTACATAGTTTACACATTATCATATGTGTTTACAGTGAGCTGATCTTTGCTTTCTTTTTGTAGAAATGATGTTTCATTATGGACTTAAAGACAATTTTTTTGTACCGATATTTATTTTTGTTGACATTTACTGCTATTTTCACAAAAGTATTTTTCTTTTACTTTCAATGAAAAGAAAGAGCCTAGAATATCTAAAGCATGACAGGGAAATATTATGTGAGATTTATACTAGTAAATAGCAACCCTTCCAAATGTCTTTACATTTCTTACTTGTTTTCTCACTTGTGACTTAAACATGTTATATTCCAGAAAAGCATAACTCCCTTTTCAAACTTCTGAGTATATTAATGCCTTTAGTACACTCACTGGAAATACAAAAACAAACATCTGACATTTGGAAAGTAGGTTCAATGGAAATAATGTTGGAGATTTCATATTTTCATAGTAAAATTTGTGTTGCCAAAATAATCAGCCACTTATTAAAACTTAAAATTCTGCTGAAGAATGTAAAAGAAAATCTAGAGACACAGCAACTATTAGTTTTGCGCTTTATGGAGGAATGATAAGAAAAAAGCCATAAGAAGTCTCGTTTACAATTCACCACAAGCCACAGATGGGAAGCAACAATTAAATCAGGCAGAAATTAAACATTTTCACCTTCATGAATTGGACTACATGTAGAAAACTAAGTGTACTAACAGTGTTAATGATACATGATGTTGGCAACCTCTTGTTATGGGAAATATTATGTATTGTTCTCCTTTATCGCTATGTGCTAAAAACACCAAGCAATCCATTAGTTTGTGGTTATAATGTAACAAAACAGATTAGCAATATTTATCCCAGTGATTATTATTAGTAGTAATTAAATTTTTAACTAAAGGGGTCAAGTTACAACAGTTTTTAGCAATATACACATATGGGATATGTGTTGTTGGAAGTCACTGTAATTGTTTTCTTTATCCAAGAGCCATAATTGCATTTCAGGTCCTAAATTACTCACCTTGAAATAATCAGTAAACACCCCGTCATTGTATTGCAGGCTTGTAGCTAACAATCCTTGCAGTATTGTGTATTTGTCAGTAATTATAGACGTGTGTGTATGTCACAGCGTCTGTATCTGGGCCCTTGCCTGCGCCTGTGCTGGCAGATTGGAAAGGTAAGCCGCTGAAAGCTTCTGTGTGCGATGCTGCTTTGTCTCTTATTAATGAAGGGGACACAGGAGCTGTCAATGCTGCTGTTCCGCTGTCGGTGAAATAGTAATGAGTGTGTATAACGGAGCCCAGTCAGTGTGGCTTACAGCTCTGCTGCGATTGGTTGTGAAGCCGGGGCACATGGAGCACCGACTGGCCGGGCTTCACGGATGCTGGAGGCAGAGATGGAGACGTTTTGCAATCGGAGAAATGAGGCAGATTGAGAAACAGAGGTCAGATTCTTCTTTTGATTTTTGTTTTGGAGATCTTCATAGAAACCTCGCTGTTTACCTCGCAGAGCATAAAAAAACTTTCCAAACATTAAGGAACAAACTATTTTATTATGTAATCAGTTGCCCTAGCCCTACTTTCTCATGCTGTGATCTTTTATTGTTGCTCATGCTGAGCCATGAAGCTCTGAAATATTCCTTAAAAGGTACGTTTGAGATCCTTCTTATTTTAGAAATGTTGATTTGTGTTGAAACTGGTGCATTAACATAGCTGATATCTGCTATTTATTACTTCAGTTTTGATTTTTCTATTTTGAATATTACCTGCAACAATATTTTTGTATTTTGCTTTTGTTTTTTTGTTTGTTTGTTTTTTTTTTCATTTAAACTTTACCAGTAGACTCAAATGCAGAACAGATGCATTTAAGTAGTTTAGAGTAGGCAGGGTATTTCCAGTAATTAAATTAAAAACCTTGTAATTGTTGTGAGAAGTAAAATAATAAAATTCTGAACATTTTAATCTGAAAAAGAATCAAATTAACTTTTTTAATTTCTAGTCTGTAACGCTGCTGTCTTGTTTCCTATGCACCTTTGTTATTTTTTTCAACCTTTTTTACTGATATTTTTCCTCATTTTCAACATAAATATGGTTTGAAATGTAATATTTCTGTAAAATAAAATAAAAAGTTATGGGTTTTAATAACTTCATTGAGTTTATATGAGGACCTGGTTCTCACCAATAATTTCTCCCTTTTTATTCATATCCCTGACAGATTTAGGTTTAAAGTAATCTTTTGATCTGATAATGTTTCTTTTTATTTAAAGTAGTAATAAAATTTTAAGAATGGCAAGAAATTCATTCAATGTTAGTTAAAAAAAATATAATACATAAAATTATAAAAAGTTACCATGAATAAAAATAAAGTAATATAGCATCTGATAAAGATGTCCTAACTTTCGATTGAGTACATTCATTCAGGAGTGGAAATAAATTTGTACCAAAATCTCTGATTTCACATTTGTTGATGTCTCAATCAATTCCTAGGAAATAAAGGCAATTGATTTCTTTAACTTTTACTTTTATTTTATACTTTGCTTTTTTAAATTCATGAGAGCATCCAGAAACGTTTTCGTATTTGTTGACATATTTCCCTATGGTCTTGATATGACCTGAATCTGAGGCCCATTTCTCTTAACCCAACTTAAAAATTGGAAATGCAAGAAAACATGTAATTCAAGTATCAAGAAGAAATACAATTAGATAGACCTTTTTGTAATAATAAAATTGTCAAGCATGTAAATAGTGCATACTAAGAAAATATTACATATAGGTTAGTAGGAATAGTCCTGAGTGTAGTTGTCTGTGCTGTAATTATTGCAGTATGTTGTCCAGAAAGTAGCTTTTTTTCTTTTTTCTAAATACTCCTAGGGAACGTCCTGCAGTAAGAACCTGGAAAAGGCTTTGATGAAAGTAAAAGCAAGAAAGCTGCTTCTCTCACTCCAGAAAAAAAGAGAAAAGCTTGTTATTTCTACTAAAACTGGATTAAAACTTTTCATTACAAAGTCATTATAGATGTTCAATCGTCTCAGTTTATTACGTTTCGAAAGATTTTTTTTTTGTAATGGTTGTGTTTAAATTCAGCTTTCGCTCACCATTTCAAACATGCATGTGCACTCACCATCTGCTACATTAAAATTGTGAAAAGCGTTCGCCCACTCATGCAGTCACTCACTCCAGCCTTGAAACAGCAGCAAAGCCAGAGCAGCTCGGCGTTCAGAGGTCAACTCAACGGCTCTTTGTCATCTTCCCCGAGCCGTTCCTAAGCAGTTTGTTTGGCATGGCGACGCGCATTGTCTCATTGTGAAGGATTTTATCATCAGTGAGTGGGGTGGGGAGGAACTGTGGAGGGGTGCACGTGGTTTGCTACAATGCTTTGGAGGTGGTTATGTGTGACAATGAGAAATAAAAATACAGTTTCAGCAGAGTTTTGCTTGGTGTCACTCTAACTTAATGGGTTTAAAGTTGTGGCTTCAAACAATCAGTTTTTTGTTTGCAGCCTAGTCTTTTTGATTTTTATTGTAATTGTGTGACATTTTTAAGATTTAAGGTATCATTTTTTATGGGAAGGATTCTCTGAAAGCAAAGTCTTGTTTTTATATTTAAATGTAGTAAACATATTATTGTATGACATTCTCACAGAAGGATAACCTTGAGTAAAAATCTCAGTGTATCACAACACTTACACAAAAATTTGCAATATGATTTTATTGTTTTTATTTTAGGCAACGCAACAATTGTTTTGCGGGAATAACACAGATATAAAAAGCTGGTTTTTAGCTGCTTAATTTGTCCTGATTGTTGTTTATTTGCGAATGAGGGAAATATAGTTGGCTTTTTTCAGCCATCTGACCTGCAGTGAGCAGCCACAGCCCAAAAAGGAGCTACATGAAGAAGACGTAGCTCTGATCACTATTTTTCTACAGTTTGCTGGAACAAAACTGGAGAACATTTTTGAGGTTATGAAACTATTAGTTTAAAAAACCCCCCACAAGAACAATGGGACTTAGCGGAAAATGATTCAGACCTACAGTATTTTGTAGTTACATTTTTTATGCAAGTTGAAAACCAACCTACCAAAGACTGCCTGTTTGGCTGAGTCACACGTTGACATTTTTGTCTCAATTAAATGTTTCTGTTTATCATTATGTACATTTCTTAAGTGAAACACATATTGTGAAAATTCATTATTTTTTTGAATTATTTTTAGTTTTTTTTAATTTTCTGAGATTTGTAGAAACATATGGGTTTTAATGCAGCTCTTATGATCAGCTGGACTTTGGAGTCTCGGCTTTAGAGCTGGGCTCGATGTTCTCGCTGAGCAAACAGATCAGATATTAAAATTCCTCCCCTGCATGCATGTCGAGAGCTTCTCCCTCACTTTGTTAATATTTGATCAGAGCTCATTTTTTGGGAAATACCCTGATGCACTTTATGTGTGCAGGGAGCTTTTTCCTCTTTCTCAAAAATGGCTTTAAATACACAAGTGAAAATTTAAGATATCTAGCAGTAAGTGATGACTCCAAACATTCTACATTCACGGCCATCTGCACTGTGACTCTTTTGAAGGCCATTTCACTCCTTTTCTTGTTGCTTTGGACGCTTCAGCCAGCACGCCGCCCCGGGATATGTGCCCTCCTCCTCTGGCAGGGTCCCCCTCCCGGTGGGGCGTGGCCTGAGGATCGACCCTGGACAATGGTGCTTCCAGATCACAACACCCCCATAACGCTCCGTGCATCATTACATTCCTCCTGCCCCACCCTGCCGCTCCCCTCGCCAGAGGACTAGGGCCTGAAACAGGAGCTCCAGGGGGAGCATCTGTTCCTCTCACGCTCTCAGTCAGCTAGTTTATAATCTCTACCACTTCCTTTTGTCTTGGGCACTCCCTCTTGGCTCCTACTTCTAGCTAAGTTTAACCCATCACTTTATGAGCTCCGTTCTTTGTGTTTGCTCGCAGGTGAGCAGCCAGAAGGAGTCGAGCCGGAGACCGGATCCCACTGTGCAGATCTCTGAGATGCTCATGAACCACCTGACAGGTCAGTACACACTGCACACACCTTCAGACACACAACGAGATAAGAAGCTGGCAGTGGATGTTAATAAAGTTCATCTGGAGAGAATGTGTTGACATTGGAGAAGAAAACACAGAGATGTGACCTTTTGAGAGGAATTCATCGGCTTTTGACATTATGACCTTTAGATTTCTTTCTTCTTTATTTGCAGTCTTTCGAAGTTGAAATAATATTTGCAATAAACCCTCTTAAAACCTAAAATAAGAAAATGTTACTGCCAACTGGACTAACATCACAGCAACTTTAGATTTCTAAAGATTTTTTTCTTATTAATGTAAATATAGAAATGCAAACAGCAATGTTTTAATGTTTCATAAAATAGTATTTGTATAAAATGCTTCAAAACTTACAAGAGTGGAGTTATTTTAATTTTATGTTAACCTAAAACTACAGATATTTTGAAATCTTTCAGATAAAATACATTCTGAATTGCTTTAAATCTTAGCAGCCCTTTTCTTGCTTCTATCTACATATAAATGTTCACATTTTTAACTGAAGATTATTTATCTAATTTTATTGATCTTGTTTTACAGCTGATATTCTCTCTGTGGTCTCAGATTACTAAAACATAACATTTATCTTTTGGCTTTATGCATACTAAAAATGTTCTCTCCACCTTGCTGAGAATAAAGACGATGTGTTGCTGCCTTATTCATCTCTCAGAGCTACAGAGGATATTTTTATGCTTCAGCCACACGTGACTGTGAAACAAGATGTATTGTTTTGACAGATTGCACACTCTGATGTTTCATTTTGCATCGTGCAACCCACAGCCGTGGGTCAGAGTCTGCTTGGACAAAAAAGTGATTACTGATTTTGGTCCAAACGGATTTTCTTTTGAGCAGAAACGGTTTGTCCTACTTACAGAGGCACCACTGCAGCCCAACCTGCTGTTTCCAGCTGGTGCTGCTTTGAAATACGCCCGACCCACCTCCTCCCCGCCGCATCCTCCTCCATCTCCTCTCCTCTGCTTTCATTTCATCCCTCTTTGCTCCGCCCACGAATCCCCGCTTCATCCCTCCTCCTTTCTGAGCCGCGTCCTCTGCTGCGTCAGAAACCTCCATTCATGAAAAGTGTGACGTGAGCAGGTCCTCAGCGACACCGAGACGGTTCACACCGCCCACCCACTCACAGCCCAGGTGCTGCGCGAGTCACAGGGATGCCTGTCTGGTTTCCCCTCTCTCCCTTTCTGGCCATTTCTCCCTTGTGTCTTCGTCGTCTTCAGCCGTCCTCTCGGGGGGTTTATAACCGTCCTCCGTCCCTGCCTCAGAGCGGAGACAGGACCATGAATCTGAGCCGTGTCTCCGGTGAGTAACCTTCTCATGCCGCGTCTCTGTAATGTGAGGCTGCTTCTTTTTCTTTTCACTGATTTGGGATTTATCTTTTGTCCAATATGCGTACAAAAACAGTATTTTCTTGTGTGTACTTGAGATTTTTTCCATATGTCTCGAGTTTTATTGTGTGTTCAGCAGTGGTGCTGCAGGAGTGTGTTGAGCAGTCGTGCGTCGGTGCGTGAATGATCTATTTTAGGCTCAGCAGTGACGCTGCTGCTGCTTTTTGATGCAGTGTTATTCATGCCCTCTGAAGGACAGGTGATGTAGGTTAAAGCGACACTCACCTTTGTTTTTTCATTCATGGCACCAGATTTTCCCCAGATTTTCTGGTACTAGTATCATCAAGAATGTCTTGTTTAACCCAAAATGACCCACTTTGCCTGCCTTTTTTTCTTGGGGGATGCAAGTCAAAGATGACTTTCTTCCCCCTGTTCACCAATCTCTTAATTTACTTGGCAGCTGGAAAGCTCAGAGTGCCTACCTCTGTCCTCTGCTACTAAGCATGTTTATATAACTGTGGAGGATGAATAGCCAGCGGTTTGGCTTTAGAGGAGAGGAAGAGGAGGGGTGGAGCAGATCCATTCGTCCATTTTTTTTTTTTTTTTAAATGTGGCCAGAATCCTATCTATGCAGTCTGACTTCAGCTGGTTTACATTTTAGAATAGCATGCATGTTTAAGGCTGATCAGGGATCATAGAAAGCTTGGAACCACTAGGAGCACTAATGTATATTGATTTCCAGGTTTCCTGCTGGTCTCACTGGACTCACATGACCCATTTCTCTGCTCTTTAGCTTTGTGGCTTTCCATATTGCATCCATTTGGGAAAAAAAATGGTGTCAGTCACAGCCAGTCTCCTGCAATATGCATGTTTGTCTGTCTCTGTCCTTGTTAGCGGGCCAGGCAGACCGTCCCATTGAAAGAGCACAAGGGGAGCTGTTGTGGCAGCAGCTGCTCTGGTGTTGCAGTGTTTTGTGTGTGTGTGGGTGGGGGTGTGGGGGCGTGTGTGTGAGTGTGCTGTTCTCTCCTGGTCGTGCAGGGCAGACGGGCCTAGTTCACATGGAGCCGGCTCCTCTTGTGCCCTTTGTTGTCGCTCTGGGAGGCTTTCCCATTAGAGCTCGGTCGGTACAGTATTGTGCCGCTGGCGGCCTTAGTAGCTGCAGAAAACTAGTCAGGTTTTTCATTCATATTTTTCTGTTTTCGTCTTCCTCTTGCATCCTGCTTTTCTTCTGACTCCACCATCACCTCTTTGGCCTTGATTTCTTATTATCTCTTAATGAATTCTGTATGAAGGAATCCAACTACAGAGAGCTTATTTTGTCATTAGCCACGGGGAATAAAACTGCTGCTCGACCCAAAAAGTTGATTGCAAACTTGTGGTATCGGTGTTTTTCCATTCCGGATAAGTATGAGAAAATAAATTATAAGATGATGGTTGTATTTCCACTTCATTCCATATTCCATTTTTTAGTCAAATTAAGTTTATTTGTGTAGCACATTTCAACAGCAAGGTAATTCTAAATACTTTACATGATAAAAACATAACACAATAAACAGGAAACCTCATTGCTTTGCAGTGGCAAAATAAAGAGAAGTAATGAAAAGTTGCAATTCAAATTAAATCTGATTTTCCAGTTATTGTTAATCAAAGGCAACTTGAAAAAAATGTGTTTATAGCCTGTTTACAGAAAGTTGATGCGGTTTTGATTCTGGTCTCTAAATGTGTATCCATGCATCCATCTTGTGTTTTTCTATGCATCCATGTCTTTCCATACAGTACAGCAGAAACATACATTCAAAGGAAAGGTTTATACACTAAAAAATGAAGTCTGGAAAAGTACAAAATGCTGCTTGAAATGAACAGTACAGAGAATGCAAGCATGGTAAAAGGAAAGTACACCCCATTTCAGTTTTAATGTGTTGTGTATCTGAATGTAATCCTCTGGTTACCAGGTTTTCAGACTATTTAAGCACAACCTCACTGCTGAGCGATTTTTAATCACTCAGCAGATTATAAACTGCTTTTATTGAAATAATAAGTAATAATTTTTTTTCAGAATGTAGTGAAACAATCTGCCAATCTTCTAGGAATGGATGCTCCAGCAAATTTATCCCAATGTCAAACACTAAAAGTGCTCAACACAATTACATAAATAAATAATTACAGCTCATTAATTTGGCTAGCAAGTTGATGTTCTTAACAGAACAAGTTGGAAAAAGGCTTAAGTTTTGATTGGCTGAATGCCTCACCTGCTAATAGGCGCTTTTCTATCAAAATAATATTGCAAAAAGAGTTGGATTATTGAATGAGACCTTCTAAAACAATGTTCTTTAGGACACCAGAGTACAGATGTTTGGAGAAAACTAAATGCAGATTATCAGCACGGACAACATCGACTGAGGATATAGATTGTGATCCTAAACTCAACACAGCAGCTGATTACGAAACATTAGCATTGCAAAGGTTCATTCTAAATGTGAAAGACTGAGACAATCAATAACTTGTTTAAATTAGTCCTAGTTTTACAAAGTACTAAACCATAGGACGTTTTTTTGTGTTGTATTAATTATTTTTATATTTTTGCTTAATCTTTGCTGGAGAAGTAATGAAAGATTGAAATCTGATGTGTGCTTTTGATTTAATTACTAACAGCATTTTTTGTGTACTGAATCATATACGCTGTGAAAATCCTTTCTACCCCGTTTGTAATTGCCCATTTTAGCCTGTGGGTATTTGAGTGTTCTGGTTGATGTTCCTCGCTAAGCGTCTAGAGAATGAAGCTGACGTGTGTTTTCTCCAGTTATTTATTTTCTCTAGTTCTGGCTGGTACCAGCTGAGGCTATTTGAGGCACCGATCTTGTGTGTGTTTGGAGTGCTAATGATTCATAGCCTCTCTGTGTCAGACATTTGGAGGATTCCTCCAGAACATGTCGTAGGATTGATGAGGGTAGAGAACGTGGTTTGTTTAACTCCCATTTGATGTGTCTGCTCTTCACGTTTGCCCAGAAACACAAAAATCAAACTTGTACACACTATCACCACCTGGTTTTTTCCCTCGGGTTCGAGCCAAAGCATTGACCGTGTTTCTGTTTGATTCCCAGTCTAACCCTTAACCTGCAGCTACACAGGTGAGGGTTATTGTGCCGTGTGACCTGCTTTCATTCCAAACAGCATTTGAATTTGAGGGAAGAAGAATTATAGGAAAATGTCAGCTGAAAGAGATTGTGAAAAGTAATTTGCTGTTCCCACACTAGCAGATTATTGCTCTCACCCACATAGTTTGGCGAAGCTAGAGAGGGCAATGCTAATTTATTCACACATAAACTTCTAAATACTTACTAGATTTGTCTGCTTGAACAATGACTTACATCTGTGAGTTTCGTGTATGTCGATTTAGTTTTATAACTCTGTTTACTCACAGGCTGAACAGAGACCTTGAACAGTCCATAGTGTGGGGAAACAAGTGCAGATATCAGAGTTCACCTCTTCAACTATGACCGAGAAAAACAGACTGTCACATGCTCGGTGGAGACCAGCACAGCTCTCACCATCTGTTTCAGGAGAGGAGCCAAAGCGGGACACAAACTTTGCGGTGCAGGTATTTGTCCCAGAAATAAGCTTCAGATGTTGGGGAAAAGGACTCTACTTGTCTGTGACTCGTTTCCACCAGTTTTGCACTTGTAGAGTGAAACTTGTTGATTCTTCTTTTCTAGACCGCTGATGAATTTGTTTGATCTCACCCTGTCCATCTTAGCTCTGGTCTCATGTGATTGTGTTGCTTCTGTAATAAATGCTCTCCTTGCTCAGCCTGTCAGTTCAGGTGGAACCTGTTCAGTAATTAAGTGACCTCTGGAGTAGGGATGGGCATATTGTTTATTATGAAAAACTTCTTATCATGATAAGAATTTAGATTTATTATTGTCTCTATAAATTTCAATTAAAGGTGTTAAATAAAAACAAAACTGACAGTAGTTACTAATATCTCCACTTTTTATTCCATGAGAGCATCAAGAAATATTAGTACATTTGAAAATACGATTAAATGCATTTCTTGTTTGCAGTTTAGTGATATAAATCACAATTCTTTAAGTAAGTAGTGTCCTGAAGAAGACTATTTGAAATGGGAATGTTTTTCAAAAATAAGATTTGTATTTGTGACATTATGAATGCTGTGCCATGAACTCACAGCCATACAGTTACCTTAAAAAGAAGTAATAAATAGTTTATTAATAATAGTTTTAGAAATTATCACAATAGTACCGCAAAATATTGCAATAATTTTCGAACTCGTTATCGCCCACTTATACTTTGACGGTACTGAACTGTAGATGAAAGAAACTAGACTAAACAACCCTGAATATAAATTCAAGCCATGCTTTTTAGATTTTTGTTGAAACTATATTCTTCCATACTTTACAATTACATACTCCTTCATATTGTTCTATCAAAACCCTAATAAAATATATTGAAAGCTATGTTTGTAAAATATAAAAAAAAGTTTAGAAGGTGTTAATAGTTGAAGTTGTGATTACTCAATATCAAAACGCTGACATTTGTAAATTTTCGCTTTTGTTTTTTAAAGTCCAATAAGCAGATAAATCCCAAACAAATGTTGCATGTTTCACTCAAGAAGTCACATTGCTGTTTTTCAAGCTAAATTTTTCTCTACTTTGTGTTTTGTCGACTCCATGAATGTGGCCTTCAGCCACTTCAAACCAGAGTGCTGAATGGGATCGAGCGTGACTGCCAGCATTGGGTCGGGATGGATGCAGTGTCGACATGGTAACACGTGAATGATGAGGTGGGATGGGAGGCTAAATTGGTTCTTTGTTGGAGGCGCAGCTGTCACCTGAAATGAGGTTCTCCCCCTGGGTGGCTCCCAGCAGGGCTCCTGTTAATGAGGACGGAAACGCAGATGAGACGGCTGCTGCCCGCTCGGGTACCAGGACAAACGTTACATCTGTCGATGTGAAGAGTCTCCACTCTTGTGTTGATACTTGCTGGCCGTTTCAGCTGCTGTTTGTAAAGATACAGCAGACACGCAGGCATTTGCTGAGCGTTGTTGCAAAAACATGAGCTGCCTTCCCGGGTGGGTTGCTGGGAGTAGTGGGATTATTGGATCTTGCCAGACACGCCCAGGGCATGTGTGTGTGAACCTGATCCCCTCCCCTGCCCCATCACCAAATGCTCTACACACACACATGCATAATGAGGGATACAATAACTGCAGCTCCCTTGAGTTAAGTGTATCTCTAATTAAAAATATGCCTACCATGAAGGAGGGAGTTCATGAGGAAAAAAATTTATATAAATAATAACTAAAACATATCTGGATGTTTGGTAAAGCTGCAGCCCTGTGGGGGGATTAAAGGATCAGCTCCTGATAATTTCTCCCCCCTCTGTCCCTCCACATCCGGCTCATTCTCTATAATATTCATCCTGCTTAGGATGTGCATTGTGTCCTCCTCTGAACCAATATCCATCTTTTTTTAAAACTCTATTTTTTTTAATCATCAGAGGCACAGTTGATGTGTCCTTGTTCTCAGTCACGAAGTCTTTTGGAAAGTCCTGTAAATAAATGACTACGTAAACGAAACCGTCTGTCTGCTCTCCATCAGGCTCAGAGATCTTCCATTAGAGATTGATGAACGGGAGCAAGAGGTTCCTTTCCTCCTCTTGGTGTCAGGAAACAGACATAAAAGGTTGGAAGGCACCTGCGCTCTGTGGTCATTAATCAGCCGGGATAATTGATCAGATAATTGTAGAGTTCAGCTACAGAGGTTGTAGTATGTCTTTATGCCGCTGCCCGGCAGACCACATCCACCCGCTTCGGGGTCAGCATCAGAAGGCCAGCTCTGAGAATTGTCTGCGAGGTGGAATTACACCGCCGGCCCTCGATTCGCATGGCTCGCTTGTCTCTGCTGTGGAAGGGAGGGATTTATTGGATACCTGAGAGAGCGTTCTCTCCTTCCCCTGCACTCTCAGCAGCGTGCTTAGGCAAACGCCTGCATTATAGATGAGCTGCTGGCAACTGCCACACTCTCACAGCGCTCAGGTTACCCCCAGTGGATACACAGAGATATACTACATGGATTTGCACAAACATGCAAACAGCAGCTACAGTTCTGGGCAGAAATCTTTTGTTGTTCTTCATTAGTTAATATTTTGCTTCCAGCAGTCAGTATTTCATGGGTTCCTTTAAAATAGACTTAATTATTGGTTATTTAGGCTTTCTCAATATCTTTTTAACTATTTCTTTAGACTTTTAGAAAGTTTTTAATAACAGTTGATTAAAACCATTTAAAGTCTGGTTGTTGAAAGCAAATTAGAAAAAATTAATGGAGGTTTAAAACCCAGCATCATTTAATGGTTTAGCTTTACCTTGTCTATTTTAAGTCCTTTTAAAAATGTATTGATCAGAATTTTGTGGTCAGTTTCCGATGTGCAATTGAGCTGCTATTATTGGATTGAATCAATTCTTGGAGATCTGCTGTATAAAATATCAGAACAGTATTTATGTCATGTTTTTTTTTTTGTGTTCCTGACAGAAATGGTTAATAATGATTAGTTTATTAATAATTGATATTGTCATACAATGTGTGTGGAATATCAGTAGCTATTAAACAGATTTTTTAAAAATAGTTTTTAGCCTCTTATATTAATAATTAGCATTGCTAGTATTGCAAAACGGTGGCCACCAACAGTGTCCCCTACAGGATTGTCTACCCGAACTACCTTATTTATCTTATGTAATTTCCCTCTGGGATCAATGAAGATTTTTTTTAATTTTCTGACAGATACCAACATTTCCAAAACATAAAATGTTCCAAGAGAGACAGAAGCTGGAAGTTAAAAAGGATTTTAAACCTTGCTGTTCTCTGTTCAGCCTTCCTGTTATATACTGGATTTCTTACTCTCTCTTGGCCTCATTTCATGGAAAGTACAGTTTCACTTTAAATGGCTTCATATATCTCTGTGCGTCTTCTCACCAATAATCAGAATGGCATCACTTAGCAACATCTCCCATTCCAAAGTGGGTTGCTGTCAGTAGCGTTTGGTTATGGTTTGTCCATTGATCAGAAAAAGATAACCATTTTCTGTTTTTTGACCAGTTACTAATCGTGAACTTTCGGTCTTTATCAAATTTCTTTCCTTTGACGACCTTTTATTACAAGTTTTTCTTTGTCCTTTTTTGTGTCACCGTCTTCTTTTTCCAGTCAAGCATGTGAAAATGTTGCTGAAAGCTAAGGAGTGAATTCATGGGTTAGAAATTGAAGCTGCTTTCCAGAAGAGTTTTGATTGGACAATGTGTCTTGAATGCCACTTTGGAGCTTCGTCTCCTCCCTAAAACCTTTCATCTCTTGTTTGTGTTATCTGTTTCGTAAACTCTCCACTGTTTTCTGCTTCCTGTTTAAACTTTATTTAGGTTACACATTTTTTCTTATTTTGTGTAAAGATACAGCTAAAAACTTAGTATGTGCCACCCACAGTTTGCAGAGAGTTAAAAGCCACAGCGTGAAAATAACATTTGAGCGTTTTCACTTTTGGCAGCTCCTAGAGGCAGTGTTGGGAATAAAAAGACACATAAAATCTTACAAATGAATCTGGCCTGAGGTCACTAAGTTAAAGAGCACAAAGAATGCAAACTGTCATTTGCTTTTTGCTTCATATTATTGTTAATTCAATGTGGTTTTGGATTTTTTTTTTTCTTTCACAGTGTGACAGTTACTTCTTTTAAACAAATCATGTCTTGTTGAGCTAACCTTTTTGGAACATTTTGTTTGTGCCGGTACAATAGTTGAAATGGATGATGCAGCACGGCACCCAATTACAAAACCAGTGTAATAATCTAATCTTAGTGTGCCACATTGATGTTCCCCAAGACTTGGAAAAATAGTATGTGTGTCATTACATCTGCTGTTTAGCTAACACACCATTTCTGCATGAAAACATCACATTTAGTTAGACATGGTGGTGATAATGTGATGGTCTGGGGCTGCTTTGATACTCCAAGACATCAATAACTTGCTTTGAATTTTGCTCTCTGCCTGAAAATCCTAAAGGAGAATGTCTGGCCAGCAGTTTGTAACCACAAACACACTTATGGTTAAGTAACAGGACAATAATCCAAAGCACAACAGCAACTCAAGCTCTGACTACAAACTCCCCCCCAGAATGAACGTTTGGGAGTGGCTTAGTCAAAGTCTGGACTTAGATCCTTTTGTGATGGTGTGGCATGACTTTAAACAGGCCTTTCCTGCTTGAAAACCCTCCAGCAATATAAAAAGGCTTGTATCCAGTTATGGCAGCTGTTGGTACAACCAGTTACTAGATCTAGGGAATGTTCTTTCCACACAAGGTCATATTGGTTTGGATAGCTTTTTCCACTTTATATCAGTCCACCTGGATGTCATTTTATAGTTAAATCTATCTCTTCTTCTGTTTGCCATTTATTCTAAAGAATGCTTCTTTCATTCTGTCTTTATTATCTTTCATTCTTTGTTTTCTTTCATTAATTAATTCCTTCTCTAGACATGTCCTTAGGAGTCAGATACAAATGTGCCCAAAACTAAAAGGAAATTAAATAAATTTGTGTGAAAAACTAATTGAATAAGCCCAACCAGCTGCATTTGGAAAAAAAAAATTCTGAGAGTAGAGCAGATGGATGGTACTTTATTTAAGACAAATCAATATTAACATGCACTGAAGAAACCTCTTTTGCCAGTTTTATTAGTTCAGTTAGTTCCTGTGATTTCTATCTTTAAACATTTATTTTCTTTACAGATCCAGAAAAGCTGTTTGGTGAAGCTCATTGTGTAAAAATCTGGTTTTGCTTCAGACCTGCAGTTTTTGTGTGGTTCTGGTACCTCAGTAGCTCTGGTCAGCACAGCTGGTTAAGCAGAGCGAAGGAGGCATGTATGCCAGATGTCTTTGCTCCCAACCTTTAATGGTTCCTGTGCCATTACTGGTCGGTCACAGAGATCCCAAAAAAGTCCCAGTGTCATCTGTGTCTGTGTGCAGCTGGTTTGATCTAGCTGCTTGCTAAAAGTTTCCCTGGATGGTATTATTTGTATTTTCTCTCCTGTCTTTCATGTACAGATTTACTGCCTCTCTAGAGTTTCCCATTCTGTCACATTTAGACTTTGTCACCTGAAATAATAACCATCTACTCTGTCTCAACAGATCTGTGATAAAAGATGAGAGGATTGAGTTTCAGTTTGTGGAAGTAATTATGTGTAAAAAGTGTTTTTGGGTTTTATTAATAAAAAACGTCCTTTTTCTTCCTTCCTCTTTATTCTGTAGGTGATTTTCAGCATCCAGAGAGACCAGTGCGTTAGGACGCATACCTCCCACTGTAACTGGGCTGCCCATCCACATGCACGACACCATGGGCAGCTCCCCAGAGGTGCTTTCCTGGACCTCCTGCCCCAGTCTCTTGGTGGGGAAGCTGAAAGAGGAGCTTAAGCTCTCTGTGGTTGGGGATGCCATGAAGAAATCCAACTCTCCCAATGCCCAATCCCAGCCTCCTCTGGCCCCGCCTGCTGCTTTACCTCCTCAGATTATAACAGACCTCGCCCCGCCGACCAACCTGCCCGTTCCGCTGCACACGCCCGGCCAGGAAGAGGACTCCATGTTGGGGGGCATCAGCCCAGGAAACACGGCCCTCAGTGTGGACTCTACTCGGAGTGAAGGCGGACACTTTGACAACAGCGTACTCCAGCTGCAGGAGCAGGAGCAGGAAGAAGCAGGTTCACCAGCCTCCTGTGAGCACGGTGGGTGTGGAAGTGGCATGGACGAGCAGATGGGAGAGGGAGACTGTCCTGTGGACCACAGTGGCGAGGGGACACCCAGCCACCCACGGCACCCTGACGACATCAAGCTGCACTTCCAAAGAGCTGGTCCTGGGTCGGGGGGCTTCCTGGAGGGCCTGTTCGGCTGCCTCCGGCCCGTCTGGAACATCATTGGGAAAACGTACTCCACAGAATACAAGCTGCAGCAGCAAGGTTAGCTCTTGGTTTCATGTCCCTGCACAGTGTCCGGTTGAACAAACTAAACCCTCTCTGTTTAATTAAAAGGCTTCTGTCTCTAACTCTTCTGAGAAACAATCAAACGGTTCTGTCTTGTACTAGCAAAAGCGTAACTGAATATCTGTCTCCACCTTTAGTATGAGGCTGCTGTGTGGCTGTGCTGCTGTCAGTTAGAATTAAGGTCATGGGTAAAGGTAGACTCACCTTGCTGCAGGGCTCGCTGTGGAGACTGGATGCACAAACTAAAGGATATGCGTTGAGGTTAGGTACAAATGAGCTGAAGCTTTACATTGTTCAGCTGAAAAGTGAGGCAGCATAACTTCTCCTCATCATCACTGATAGTAAAGCAGCACAAAACAGGGAGAGAGCAGCATGTGACTCCCTGAATGTCATTTATAGTTCATTGTGCTGTTTTCATCTGCATGTATAAGTTACTTATGCTGCACAGAAGTGGTCCCAGTTTGTAAAAATGTCATTTATAATGGTCTGATTTATTTATGCCATTAAACCTGGCATTTTAACTGGGCAGTACAGAGATTTT
This sequence comes from Brachyrhaphis roseni, assembly GCA_903066815.1. Taxonomy (NCBI): domain Eukaryota; kingdom Metazoa; phylum Chordata; class Actinopteri; order Cyprinodontiformes; family Poeciliidae; genus Brachyrhaphis; species Brachyrhaphis roseni. Next base: position 7,129 of record CAEFZY010024955.1, on the reverse strand, counting down.
AGATCCACTATAATTCCAGACCTTTGTGGTTTGTCCCTAATGATGCATCCACACCATCCCTGTTTAGTCCATTTTAATCCAGCTCTAGTTTAGCTAGGAAGTACAGTTCATTTGGGGAGATGTGAATGTGTAATTATATTCTGATGTGGATCAGAAAAGCAATCTCTGGTCTGCCTTAGATCTCGGCTCAGTTGAAGTGAACATGTTTTTTTTATTACACTTCAAAGTTCTAAAAAACATCTCTATTTTACCTACTTAAGTAGATTGCAGATATTTCCTTCTACCAGCTAACTTGACAGAATCCTTTCTGTGCATCTTATATAAGATTAACATAAATATGTTGGTCATATCACAGGACAATGTAACAAAGTGCAGGTGTTAGAAGGATGAAATGTAATTAACCTGATTGCAGACATGTGGGAGGTCCCATTTGAGGAGATTTCTGAGCTGCAGTGGCTGGGCAGCGGTGCGCAGGGCGCTGTCTTCCTCGGCAAGTTTCGCTCTGAGGAGGTGGCCATCAAGAAGGTGCGGGAGCAGAAAGAGACGGACATTAAGCACCTGCGGAAGCTCAAGCACCCCAACATCATCAGTTTCAAGTAAGCTCAAAACTCAAAATGTCTTACTGGCTACCTGATCCTGGTTTTAAAACATGTTTCCTGTTTTGTGAATGTCAGAGGGGTGTGCACCCAGGCGCCTTGCTACTGCATCATCATGGAGTACTGCGCCCAGGGCCAGCTGTATGAGGTGCTGAGGGCCGGGAGGAAGGTCACCCCCAGGCTGCTGGTAGACTGGGCCACAGGGATCGCCGGCGGCATGAACTACTTACACCTTCACAAGATCATCCACAGGGACCTCAAGTCTCCCAAGTGAGCTGCTGGTTTACAGCTAATGTCACATGAGGGGCTTGAAAACTTTCCTGAAGCTATTTTTCTTAAGCGAAGTACAGGGTTCCCACAAAAAGGAGAAAATTTTGTTTTTGTTTTCAAGATCAAGAAAAAAAATTAAGTATAGAAAATTGTTGTATGTCTATCCGTCTTTCTGTCTCTCTATCCACACATCCGTCTTAAAGTCAGTTCAACTTTACATAGTATAAATTAGTATAGTATAAATTCATAGATAACTTTTGCATTGGTCCTTAATGGATTTTATATAAAACATTTTTTCAAACCACTTTAGTACCTTTTGAGACATTTTAGATAAAAGTAGCAGCAGCAACTCATCCCTCCAGCTCTTTACAGAGTGACATTTGCTCAAATGTTTTGGTTAATAAAAGCAAGTTCCTCTGCTTCTCCTCCTCCTCCTCCTCCTGTCTCATCCTCTGCAGTCGTGTCTGTAGCTCTGTCTTTCTAATCAATATCATCATGCTGCAGCAGCAAACCCTGTGTTAGTCAGCAGAATGATAGCTGGCTGAAAGCACTGTAAAAGGTCAGTCTCATTTAGCTAATGGGATGATTCAGAAACACGTTTCTGAAAAACAGTTGAGTATGCTACAGAAGAAAAAAAGCAAGATAACGCTCTTTAAATTTAGTGTAATATCAGCGAAGAAGCTTAATTGACAAGGTGATTAATTAATTAATTAATTAATCACTTATAAACACTATAATAGTTTATACTAAATAAGCTCATTTTGTAACTCTCTTCTGTCTGTATTTCAGTGTTTTGGTCACACACAACGACACTGTGAAAATTTCTGACTTCGGAACGTCCAAAGAGCTCAGCGATAAAAGTACAAAGATGTCATTTGCGGGTACGGTGGCCTGGATGGCTCCAGAAGTCATAAGAAACGAGCCTGTGTCTGAAAAAGTCGACATCTGGTGAGTAGTGACACACCTGATTCTAAATTTATCCACATTCTATTAAAGAAAAGCTTTTTTGCCTCTAATTTAGAGATGAAAATCTGATATTGGAGTTGTCTGTGGTACATTGAGACTGGAGTCTATGTTACTTTGTGTTTTTCAGGTCTTTTGGAGTTGTGTTATGGGAATTGCTCACAGGAGAAATTCCCTACAAAGATGTGGACTCGTCCGCCATCATTTGGGGTGTTGGCAGCAACAGCTTACACCTTCCTGTCCCCTCCACCTGCCCAGACGGTTTTAAAATCCTCATGAAACAAACATGGTGAGTTTGGACCCGATGCTGTGGCATCTGCTCTGTGTTTACTTTGAGATAAATCTTGATTCCTTCACTGTTTTGCTTCATTCCAGGCAAGGCAAGCCCAGGAATAGGCCTTCATTTCGTCAGATCCTCCTCCATCTCGACATTGCCTCTGCTGATGTTTTAGGAACTCCTCAGGAGACCTACTTCAAGTCTCAGGTTGGGATATCAGACAAAATGCCCACATAACTGAAATTTCTCTTCTCGTGGTATAGCACCTTAAAAAATGTTTTTATACGCTTTGAACTTTTTCAGGTTTTTTCTCTATTCTTTGTCTTTCCTTGGGATTTTATCAGAAAAAACATCACAAGTAGCATGATATTGTGAAGTGGAAGGACAATAATGCATAGTTACACTATTTCTCTCCAGTATTATTTATTTCTCAACTGCTTTACATATCTAAGCCCTGAAGGCAAGTGGTTGTACTGAATTTTGTTTAGGGGCAAGATTCAGTACAACCACTGTACTGAATTAGTAGTTCTTATTTCAAAATAACTACTAATATGTTAGTTTTGAAAACTACATATTCTTGCTTTCACTTCACAATTCTGTATTACTTTGTGTTTAAACACATAAAATACTTTGAATTCACAGCTTCAGTGTTGCATGCAGGTTTTCTAAACTGTCCATTTATGCTACAGACAGAGTGGAGGGAGGAGGTGAAGAAGCACTTTGAGAAGATCAAAAGTGAAGGCACTTGCATTCACAGGCTTGACGAGGAGCTGATCCGTCGCAGGAGGGATGAACTCAGGTCTGTTTACCAAATAATTTATGATGGTTTTTGTTAACAGGACAGCAGGTGGAAGACATAATGTTGATTTTATTTATTTTTTTATTCTCTTTTAGGCATGCTCTGGACATCCGGGAGCACTATGAGAGAAAGCTTGAGAGAGCCAACAACCTCTACATGGAGCTCAGTGCCATCATGCTGCAGCTGGAGGTCCGAGAGAAGGAACTCATGAAGTATGTAGAAGGCGTTATTTCACTTTGGTGTCATTTCCTTACAATAGGCCTTTATTGGGTAATACTTCAGTGTCTCGTCTTTTTCCAACAATAAATTATTCAGATTGCTCTGTAGATTCAAGACTTGTGTTCCTGGATTAAGTTTTCTGCTTCTTGGTGTTTTTGTCTTTATATCCCATCCTGTGAAACCAAACAAAACATCTACTGTCTCTGTAGGAGGGAGCAGGCAGTGGAGAAGAAATATCCAGGAAGCTACAAACGCCACCTGGTCCGGCCCATCGTCAGATCCAACGCCGTTGAGAAACTCATCAAGAAAAAAGGAAGCATCTCACACAAACCTGGAATGCCACCCACCAAAAGGTCTCAGATTTTAGTTTTGTTTCATTTAATCTTGAAATTAATACAAGCGTAAACTGGTGGAAAACTTATTTTACATTTATTTTCTTCCATATCAAATATGAAATGAGTGGAAAAAATATTCACCTAAAAAATTCTCATCAGTCATGAGTTTAATTGAAGGCAAAACCAGCAAATTTGCCTTCTGTACTGAAAAAGAAGAACTTCCCTTCACTAACTTTAAGTCTGAGATAATTACTCAGAAGAAAATTTAACATTCATAAGATGTTTAGCACTTGGATTAATTTTTATTTATCTTGAAATGCTTAAAGTTTAAATTTCAGCTCATTGAAGCACTTTAGACAGTTTTAAAGAACTTTTTTTACTTGATTGTTAATTAAGGATTTACAAATCAATATTACCTTAACGGGCAGAGACTTAAAATAAGTTGAACCTGTAAAACTGCTGTGTTTAATTTGGGTGCACCTAACTTTTGTGTTGATGCGCCTAAACAATGGTTAGTTGCACCAGTGCAAAAAGATATTCTAGAGGCCTGTAAAACACCTCTAGACTGAATGCAATGTTGCTGAATGCCTCTCTTGTAGGCCGGACCTGCTGCGCTCTGACGGCATCCCCAACGTTGATCCCCTCACCTCACCTTCGCCTCTGTCGGCCAGCCCCAAAGTCTCCACGCCTCCCGGGAAAACCCGCTACCGCAGCAAGCCTCGCCATCGCCGCGCCAACAGCAAAGGCAGCCACAGTGAGTTTCCTGGCACCTTGAAGCCTGTCGCTGGAGCCCCAGAAGACACCCAGTCTCTGCAGGAGCAGCCTTTCCACCACCACCATCATCATCATCACCACCACCCACCAGCTGAGGGTCAGTTTCTTCCTCTGAAAGGCCGCGAGGAGGCCGTAGTTAACTGTGCCAACAATCTGCGCTACTTCGGCCCCGCCGCTGCTCTCCGCAGCCCTCAGACCGACCACCTTCAGCGCCGCGTCTCTGACTCCAGTCCTGACCTCATTTCCACAGCCGTGGATGCAGACACGCGGCAGCGGACTTCATCCACCAGCTCCAACCCCATACCAGGGGCCGGCGCTGTGTTGTTATGTCCCTGCTGCCAGGCTCACCCTCTGCCCGGCTGCTTGCACTGTCAGGAGACTCCGCCCACTCTAAGCCAACCAGAATTACCGCACTACTCGCTGCTTAGCACCCAGGAAAGCAACCAGTCTTCACTGGCGCCACCCAATAAAGAAGCAGCTTTAAATGGAGAGGACGGCAGCCTCGCTGCCCCGCAGGCGCAGGATCCATCCCAGTCCAAACACCCGCTGCCCTCTGCACTGCCCCGCACCCTCAGACCCCTCAGAAAGGTGAACAGCCATAAATCACTGCACAAACATTCACACACCTTGGACTTTATTCACATTTTGTTACATTACAATTACAAACTTCATCATATTTTACTGGGATTTTATGTGATAGACCAACAATGGTAGTGAGTTGTTGCAAAGTAGAAGTCTAGTCAAAGTCCACTCTGCAATCCAACCAAGAAACCTGGAAATTTATATTCACAGATGCTGTGCATCCAATCTGACTGTGTTTGAGCTATTTTGCAGAGGAATGGGCTTAACATTTTCTGTGTGTAGATGCATAAATCTGGTAGGGACTTACATATTCCAAAAACTCACTATTGCATAATTCTTTGTGTTCATCTTTCTCATAAAATCCCAATGAAATCCACAAAATCCAGAACTGTGCTTGTGGGGTAAAAGTATGTGAAAATAATTTAAAAGCAGTGTAAATAAAAACACACTAAACAAAACTTGAGGTATTAATGTTAAAATATTCTGGAGGTGTGAATATTGGAAGGCTCTGTGTGTGTATGGTGAGTGTCTGTATATCAATGGCCATTGTTGCTGCACTTTTCAGGGTGGCGATGAGTCATCTGAAGAGGAGGAGGGAGAGGTGGACAGTGAAGTGGAGTTTCCACGGCGACAAAGGTAAAATACTTTGCAAACTGACTTTTACGTGTCGTAATACTGCTAAATTAATCCATTAACAACTGAAACAAATGACCCTTTTGCACACCGTTATCAAAATGAAGCCAAAATTAATTAAGACTACAACTCACTGCAGAATATTTTCCTTGGCTCCTACCAGACCCCATCGCTGTATGAGCAGCTTCCAGTCCTACTCCACCTTCAGCTCAGAGAATCTGTCGGTGTCGGACGGGGAGGAGGGCAACACGAGTGACCACTCGCACAGCGGACCCCTGAGCGCCAGCCAGGAGGAACACCTGGACGAGCTGCTGTCGCACACGCCCGACATCCCCATCGACATCTCCACCCAGTCCGACGGCCTCTCCGACAAGGAGTGCGCCGTCCGCAGGGTGAAGACGCAGATCTCGCTGGGGAAGCTGTGCTCGGACGAACACAGCTATGAGGTCAGTAGTGATTTGGCTTTTGACTTAAACATGTAGGGAGCGTGCAGCTATTGTACTGTGGGAACGCTGGGAAAAATATACAGAATTATAATGGCATAATGATGCAAGTACATCCTCTCAAAGATCAATGAACTTTAATTTCTAAAGAACACCTAACTGTGGAACTGGAACACATTTTAAATATCCAAAATAAGTAAACAAAGTATAACAATAAATGTAATAGATCATGAGGTCTGTGTAGACAAAATTGTCCTTCAAAAAACAGTATTCATTAGACTCGGACAGGGAAAACAGGCAAAACTGCCATAAAATAAAACGAGCTTATTGTGCAAGGCTTATTTTTTGGCCCTAAATAGAAATTAGCAGCCACATTTTATTTGGCTTGAACGAAAACTAATTATATTTCATTTAATGACAGTAAATTGCATTGTAACAAAAATCTATATGACTTTTGGCTAAGATAACCAGTAGTAGTTGATTTTATAGCCAACACATGCTTCATTATTACAAACTTAAAGAAGAGCCAGAAAGATGTAAAGTGATTTTTAAAGCTCCCAGATCTTTGCTCAAGTTTTTCTCTCATTTTGTCTCCAGAATCCGCTGCAGTTCGGAGACTCAGACTGTGATTCGTCTGAAGCAGAGTGCTCCGATACCACCATCAGAAACAACAAAGTCGGTGCTCCGTCGTCATGGTGAAACTCTCCACAGGGTGTTGGATCTGTTTGTTTATTTTTCTTTGCCTGGTGGCCATCACATCCATATTAGAGGGCTCCACAGAAACACAGCAATAAGAGGACATCATAGAGAACAAAACTCTCCCTATAGCAAAGTCCTGCATAATCTCCCCTCATCCTCAGCATCATCCCCCCGCCCACCTCTGCCTCCCGTCTTCTAGCACTGCATCCAGACAAACCCATGGCAGGGATTCCCTTTTGATTGATAATGTACAGTAGATAGTATAACATTATTAATTTATTTTTGTCTGAGTTTTGAAGAGAAATTCAGGATTCTCTGAACAGAGGAAATAAAAACTGACATTTTGAGACTGAGACTGATGAAGGTGCGGAGGATAGGAGAGGGAGGAAATGTTGAAGCTCTGATGTGTCTGAGCATCACTACAGGCCTACAGTACAGACCAAAAGTTTGGACACGCCTTCTCATTCAATGAGTTTCCTTTATTTTCATGACTATTGACATTGTAGATTCACACTGAAGGCATCAAAACTATGAATTAA